>VDFB02310015.1:0-246236 GCA_007258455.2 Sequoia sempervirens | reverse complement strand
CTTCACAGAAAAGACACAGTAGATGTTACTAAAACTTATTACAACAGCTATGCAGTGAAATTAAGAGAGAGGAAATAAAGTTTCCTGAAAGCACAAAGACTTCCGTTATTTCTTCCGGGACGGGAAAACAATTCGATAAGCACAAAGTCTTGAAGAATGAAATCCTATCAACCTTTTTTTTTCAGAACGATTACTTTATGGAAATATACAACATAAAATGTACCAAAGATCAAATTATAATGTATATGCTTTCAACTATTATTCTTAAATGAGAAATACTATGAGCGTAAAGACTTATAATTCTTCTCTATCTCTAACACTAACTAAGAATTCAATTCTCAGATTTACAGCACAAAGTCTGCAAATATTTAAATTGAATCTCTCTTCAGCAACTTTCAACAATTTTCAAGTAATCACGAAATAATAATGATCTAAAATGACATAAGAACATTTGAGATGCAAAACAAGAATTCAGCTCAAAGTCTGAAATTCCAGCTTCTTGATATCACTTGAAAATTTACAATATTTCACTATAAAGCTCAAAGACTTTATGAGTATAAAATTCTGCAGAGTTTTCTTGCTTGCTAAAAAAGATAAAAATTACAATAGACCCCTCAAGTATTTATAGGAGGAAGGTCTGGAGAAAAAGGTGGGAGGATCTCAACAAACTTGAGAAAATCTCTCAACCGATAACTAATTGCGATTGACTTATTCAAAATTACAATCCAAATTGTGATTTGTCTTGTAAGATTTTACATGTAATTACATTTTCGAAAATTGCAAGGAAAGAACACTTGCAATTGCAAAATTTGTTTTTACATATATATTGTCGAAAGTAAAATTACATAAAACAATCTAAAACTTAATTTATTTCATTCCTATCTTTGAAAGATAAGAATTTGCTGATGATGGTCTTCAACTCGTTCGGATCTGGACCCAAAGTGTTCTTGGCCACTGCAACTGTCTTCAGAATTACATCAAAGTATCTAATAGTTGCCAATCTATGCTCTTCATAAGAAGTTTGCATTTTCTCAAGGATTGTTTGATGATTGATAAGCTTTTGAATCGAATCCATAGAAAATTGCTCTGATTCCATTTGTTGACGAAGATTGGCTGCCATATCTGAAGTAACTGAATCAGCTTCAAGTAACTCATCTTCTTGATTCAAAACGGTACATGAGATCTTTTCAAAATTTGAAAGAATATCCTGCTGAACTTCGTCATTCATTTCTAAAGTGGCCTGGATATCTTTGATAAGATCTTGAATGACCAATGATCTATTTGTCATAAGTTCCTCAAATTCTATGTACTTCTCTCTGTTTGGCAAGATCGAGTTGCTGCATAGAATTTGTAACTTAACTTGATCTATCTCATGCCAGATTTTTAAATCCTTTTCAAGTGATTCCAAACTTTGTTTGAAGGCTTCCAAAGTCTGATTCAGCTTTATCTTTGCTATTCTGACATTCTTGAGAACTTGCAACGTTTTCTCAATCATTGGAACACTTTGCCCAATTAGCCGAAGTTATCCGCGAAATCAATTGCCTTAGCCTTTTGCTAATTCTTTCTAACCGCTCTAACCGATTCATTTGGAGGAGCTGTGATAGAGAATCAACCGGCTTCCTCGATGATCCTCAGAATCCTCTCAATGATCGCAACCAGCCGAAAGCATTGTCTTTGAGTTTTCCTTTTAGCTAAGAGTTCGTTATAGCTTTGTGTTAAAATTGTCACTGAACTCTGAGTATCCTGCATCATATTGGCATGAGTCTGCTTGCCCAATTCGACTCTTGTGAACCTGTAGTCAGATACCTGCATCTCTTCATGCGGTTTATCAACTAAGGGCTCTGCAATCTCAGCATATTTCATCCTGTTGCTGTCAACAAAAACCTGTGAGACTGTTTTGGCTTTCTTTGCAATCACTGGTTTTTGATTTCTTCAATTTTCGGAAATCAAAAATATCAGGAGACACTGCCTGTTTCTTTCTCTTAGGAGCAATTGAATTTAGCCATGGAGGAAGATCCAAGGTTGTCACATCTGAAATGGCAACTGCGGTCTCAGTAGAAATAGCCTCAGTTTGAGATACAACAGAAATTCTTGAAGGTGCCTCAGTTTGTACAGCAACAATGTTTTGCTCAGAAGACAAATTGCAACTAGGATTGGCCATGAAACAATCAAAGTTCGTTACAGACGTATCAATTTCTGGAAGAGTTGTTTCTGACATAGCTGAAAAGATTGGATTGATATCAAAAATACTCTTGAAGTTAGTAGGCAAGTTCATCATGGGAGTATTTGTTACAGATGAAGACTGATGACAAGTCTCTTGTGGTGGAATAGAAGGAACAAAAACGGTAGAGAAGGAATCAACATCACTGTCGATAGGAGACAAAGGAGATATAGCTGATTCTGGTATTGGAGCCTCAATGTGAGGAGTTATCTCACTTAGGATAGTAGAGGTCTCATGAACCTCGTCTTCTTCTTGCTGATCTAATACCTGAATCTGCATTTCATTGACTTCCTTACCTTTTGATGTTTCTCTATCCAATGGTTGTTCAGGAGCTCTGCTTACTTTCAGCTTGATTCTGGTACTTGAAGAGGAAGCTCCTTCTTTTGATTGTTCTCTGATTTCTGATTTCAATCCTCTAGGACCAGCTGGGTCATCTTCAGCTCTAACTCTGATTTTGATGGTCTTGACACCTATGCTTTTGAGCCAAAAATTGGTGTTCGCCAAGACTGATTGGAATCTATCAAAGATAGAGACGGATTCCTTCTGAGACCATTGAATCGCAGGAATGGGAGCATTAGCAACTCCCTGTTCTTCGTACTCAGGATCCAAAATCTGCTTATCATCAATTACTCCCTCTGGAATTAAAGTTAGATTCAAATCAATGATTTGCTCCAAAGTGAGCCTGCAATAATCCATTTTGTATATATCCCTTTCTGTCCGAAGGTCTGCCCAAATGTCTTCGATGCGGTGAACATGAGTGAAGACTCTTTTTATTTTATCCTTCATCCTCCTGTAATCAAAATCCACTCTAGCTTGGAATCTTTTCAATGTTATCTCCTGAAGTTCGGTTTCCATTGCTTTGGCTCTTGAAGAGGTTGTCAAAGAATACCTGCCAATTACCAATGGATTATGTGAAGAAATACCAATTCCAGATTTGTGTTGTGAAGCTTGACGTGAATGAACTGACATCAACTGCCTTCCTAGCTCCATCAAAATGATCTTATCAGTAGGATATCTCGGTAGCATATAAGGTTGGTCTTCAAAGCAGCCAACTCTCATATAGGTGAATGTTGGAAATTGAAGGAATAAGCAGCCATATTGATTTACCTTATTCCAAGCTGCATCTGATACCCTGTTATTTACCAACTCTTTGTCAAACAAACACATAAAATAACCAAAGAAGGCATCTTGTACCCTTCTATAATGCGCTCGACTTGGAATAAAAGTCAGTTGATCATAATATTTCCATACGGGCACCAATGATCTGTCAGCCTTCAGGAGATAAGCCTGGAAAATGTCTCCAAGGAAGCTGCTATGTAGAAATAGACTACTGTTTTGGGGGTAGTATCAAAGTGCCGCACGACGAGAGATTGACGAGTTCTTGGTCGAAGTGTTAGACCGAGATGACATGGAGTGATCTGCCAGTTGGAACTTACAGTTAATTTCGAGGGTTGAGTCATGAGTAGCAGTTAACTCGACTTTCAGTCTTGAGTTCACTTGCTGATTTCACACATGCTTATCTCATCCTTGGAATTATCATCACAGGAGTTAGGGTTAGGGTTTCCAGTTAACTGAAGGTAGTGTCCAGTTAACTTTGCTTTAAATAAGGACGTGCATGCTTGCACATGGTCCATTTCGGTTAAATGTACCGGTTAACTGATGGTAGCTTTCAGTTAACTGTATAGTTTACTTCATTAGGGTTTAATAATAAATCTTGCATGCATTGCAAGACTGTAGTTGACTCAAGGTGATTTTAGGGTTCCCTACACCTTGATGTATATAAATAAGAGCTTTGCTCATTTGTAATTAACTTTTGCTTGAGAGAGAAATATATGCTCGCCTACCTTGCCCTCAATATTGCTCTTTTGGTATTTGTTCATGCGTCTTTACTATTATGATCAATTGTTATGCCACATAGGGTTTCATGAGATTGTAATGGTGAATTCTTTCCATAGTTTAGAATTTAGATAAATCTGTTTTGTGCTTAATAAACTTGTTCAGATTGAGATGATAGTTGCGCCACCTTGCCTTCAAGTAGAGAATCTGCACTTGATTATCGTGTGTTGTCGTGAACAATAAACTAATTCGGATTGAGATGATAGATGCGCCACCTTGCCTTCAAGCAGAGAATCCGTATTCAGTTTATCGTGTGATGTTGTTACCAATAAACTTGTCTAGATTGAGCTGATAGTTGCGCCACCTTGCCTTCAAGTTGAGAATCTATACTCGTTTATCGTCTGATAGTCAAACCTTGCTCCGTTTCCTCATGCTCTGTTTTCTTGAGGAGACTGGATAGAATTTAAGTAATTAAGTTTAGTTGTAGTTAGTAGATCTGCAAAACCAGAAAATACTTAGCTGCAACGTATAGTTTTTTCAAGAAAGCCTTGTACCTCTACAGCTGAAACAAAAAAGACAGGACATAGTTTAGTTTATTTCCCTTTGCAAGTATTTTTGTCAAAGCACAACGAGGGAGCTTCCCCTCCTAATTTGAAGAGCACTCATTGTGTAGTGTGCATAGGCTGTTCATAGCAACTCTCACTCTAGAGGTGTTAGTTGTTACGCCAACATTGATCGACATGAAAGTCAGATTAGGGTTTCCAACCTCGGGACCCAAAATGAGGGGTCAAATACTAGAATTTTCAAAAACCAATGTATCCCACTGCGATCAGTATCTTTCAAGCTATCCACTGGTAAAATTTGAAGGCAATCTGAGCACTTACTATTTATAGTAAGGCACTCCAAAAACGGGCTATAAATAGTAAGTCAACAACAGGTGCTAGAGTGAATAGGCAAGTCTACCGATGAGGGTCACGTCATTCAAATTTCAAGTCAAACAGAGTTGTGGAGGTCATGCAATCAAGCGGTTACTATAAATAGTAAATCACCTCCAGGAACATGCTATAAATAGTAAGTCAGCCCAAGAAGACAATGTGAATAGATCACCTAGGTCATGAGGATCTTGTGGTGTGAATTCCAGATCAATCCAAGCTTCAGAGGTATGAAAATCATAGGACTTACTAAATATAGTAAGAAATGAGGGAGCAGGCCAGAAAAAATTCTAAGTCTGACAAAATTCCTGCTCATACCCCAAAATGCGCCTATGGAGAAGCTGACAGGAGGATGGAAAATTTTCAAGTGTTTGTTTAATCCTGCAGGACCCCCAAAATGTGCCGAACATGCTCAATGGTTGATGGAAAATAAACTAAGGCATGAAACTTCCTGCTTCTACCCCAAAATACGCTCTGTCTTGAAGCAAGTGATGAAAAGTTTCTAAGTCTTGGAGGTTATTTCCACCTCTATCCCTCAAATGCGCCCTCATCTCCATGCATGTGAAAGGAAATATTCTAAGTGTTAAATCATCCTCCACCCTCAAAATGCGCCCATGCTAGGAGTGAAGTCTAGACAAGTCTAAAGGCGTTGAAGTCAAAGTTCCTTCACCACATGCAAAATGCACCCAAGATCAAAGATGCTAGGTGGATAACAGTCAAAGTGTTGGAAATCCTCCTTACCCCCTTGAATGCGCTCATATCATCTTGCTTTGATGGAGTGTGAAGAAAATATGCTAAGTGTTAAATTCCTCCTTGGGGTCCTATATGCGCCCAACTTGCTATACTATTGGTAGATGGATGCAAAAATATTCTAAGATGTTGGAAGTTAATTCCTCCTAGACATGTAAAATGCGCCCAAGTTTAGGATGAAGCTAAGGTGTGCTAGGTGAAAATTCCACCTTGATATGCTATATGCACCATGATTGGACAATGAATGGAGAAAAAAATATATCTAAGACAAAATTCAAAATTTCCTCCTTGACCCGCTATATGCGCCCATGGTGGTGATAAGACTTAAAAAATTTTCTAAGTATTAAAATTTCACCTCTAGAGGAATACGCCTAGGCTTGAGTAGGGTGATGAAATTCACTAAGGCATGGATAAAATTGGCGTGGATATGTCAGAATGTGCCGGCTTCAAGATGATGAAGATTGTTAAGGAAAAGCAAAGAAAATATGCCTAGATGAAGAATGAAGATAAATTTGATGGCAAGATATTTTTCTAAGGTTAAAATTCACAAATTAAATCAACCCCTTCGTTCGTAGACATGAATTTGATGCTTTCTGAAGGGAATTTTCTTCTGGGTATTGGATATCTTCGACAAAGAGATGATTTTGAAATTCTTCATACCTTGTCAGAGACTTTAAGATGGAGATCTTACTTAGGCACCTGGTTGATGAAATTTTTTGGAGGAAATAAATTAATTCTAAGGCAAAAGGGGGATATCATGTTGGTTGGAAAACTTTTTGAGGCAGAGGGAAATCAAATAACAACCTTCAAGACGCGCCATCAAGTTGGATAAAAGTTTCTAAGGCACAACTTCAAGGTTCACAAGAAGCAAAGTACACCCAAGGGGTATAAGATAGGTGAAATTCTCTAAGGAACGAAAGCGGAAGCTCAAGTCTCCAAATGCCCCCTAAGGGGAATGAATGATAATGCGGAAATATTCTAAGGCATGAAGAATTTCAGGGTGAAGTTTGCTTGAGGAAAAATGATAAACCCTATCAAATCTGGAGATCACTCAGACCTTGGGAGTCAAAGCATGAAAATTTGGTGAGTGAAGTGAATATGTATTATGAAGTGTTCTAATGCTCTTCTCCTTGCTTGTTTTGCAGGGTGAACATCGAGGCCAAGGCATGATGACTTGGGGAGATGAAGTGAGTACTTGGAAGAAATGGGTAAGTGTTGAGACCTAGTATGTGCCCAACTCAAGCGGCAAAGAAGAAATGTTTTCAAAGCTCAAGATGGAAGGAAAGACGAAAACCCAAGCATTAATGGTCACCATCAAGTACTTCAAAGTTGAAGAACAACATCAAGGAGTAAAATCATCGTCGAGTAGGAGAAAGAGGTTGTAGGCTTGAAGTTAGATTGAGAACGTTCTTGCCATACCAGTCCAAGAAATTGAAGCAGTAGCGAACAAAATCATCGAATTTGCAGTCGAGAAGAGGAACAAGAACAATGCGAACATGTTTCCAGACATGAATCTTCTAGAAGGATGTGGCCATCAATTTCTCATTTATTACCCCACTCCTCTTGGTGGCAGTTTTTAGGGTTAGGGTTTATGTGGCTTAATCTGAGCCCTTCATTGTAATTGAATCTGAGCCGTCCATTGGATCGGGTCAACTATAAAAGGGGCATCCCCCCTCATTTGTACCCAATTAGAATAGCAGAGAAGAAATAGAGAGATCTATAGAATAGAGAGTAGCATAGGTTGATAGTCTAGCTTAGATTGAAAAGGAAGGAAAGTCTTCCATTTGAATACTTTGTAAGAAATTGTTGTGAACACTTTCATAATAAAAGAGTTTTCATTGATGGTGATCTCTTCTTTGTTATGAGTAGCTAGCGAGGCTTCTTCGTCCTTCCAATTCACGTAGAATCTTGAGGTAGCTTAAAGTAAAGTAGATGGAAGTACTTAGTAATTGTGAAATGTGGTGCTCAATTTGAACAAAACTTCGCTTATCCATACCACTAGCAGGCTCGCTGATGGTGGGTTCACCTTGCATGGTCAACTGAACATTGTGAACTTAACTTCGATTATGGTTTACATGTTGGCAGGCGTCATTGTGATGGGATCTTCATGCTGAATTGTGCTTTGAATACCGGTTTTGTGGAAGCTGTCTGAAGCGAGGCAAAGCAAGGCCTGGTTGAAGTCTACAAGAATTGATCACCATGTCCCACCTTAGAGTAGAATTATAGCATCTCTTATCCTTGCACCCATTTAAATTCAATTCATTTCTGGTTAGTATTAGGAAACTTGCACTTACCTGCCGAACCATTCAAACCACGTGAAGCCCTTAATCTGCTATTTGCTATTAGTTGCCGAACAATTGCGTAAGTCCCCTTGAAATACCAGTGAAATCACATCGAGCCAACTGAGACTATCCACCGCCTAGAAGGAACCTTGGAGTTGAACGCACAAACTCTCTAGCAATCTTAGCGTGTTGGATACTTTGATCAAGAGAGAATAGGGTAGCCGTTGGCAACTTTATTTTGTGTTGGTGTGGTCACGAAAAACACATCAACACTTTATCCCTAGCGAACCATGTTACACACTTCAATAATCAGGATTATCACAATATTAGCAATACAAAATGATGCATAACATATAAAAGCCTCAGACCTGGTTAATCAGCTTGCCGCCAGTCTCGAATAGAAGAGAGACGCCTACAAAGACGTCCAAAATGCATGAATAGCACCCAGAACTCATGGAGTCATTTGTTCCTTGCATACAGAAGTGTGCCTAGCATGTTAGAAGTGATATACCTTGTCTATACCTTCAAAAAGGGCCATGTCCAGAACTATGGCTGAATACATGGTCGCTTAAAATAGAAAGATCACATCCCTTAATATTCTCTCCAAAATCCTCAGTCCCACGAATTTAAAATGGCTCCCAACACTTGGAAAGGTTGTGCCTAGGATTCCTGTAAGACAAACACCTTCAATGCTAAATATCAAACTCCAAAACCACAGAGCGTATTCAGGAAGTCACCTCCATCTCCTCTTCAAGACGTCTTCTCATGGTTGCCAAATCTGAGATTCAAAAATAAAAACTTGTATCCTCCAACTCTGAAGGGTGCTAGCTAGAGATGATCTCTCACATCTGAAACTGGATGGTGGTTTGCAAACTCTAGCCAAAATGGCTAGATGCAGTGCTGCCGTGAAAAATCCTCTATTCAGAAAGTCCCGATAAAAAATAAAGCTCCTCGCATATAATTTCCATGAAGCCCGATAAAAGAACTTTTCTTTCATTTTTTATTTCTTTTCCCAATCAAAAATTAAAGTGACTTGCATAGTTCTTTTATTGAAATATTTCCCTTAAGTCACTTTAGTCAATTTTCATAAAGTCACCTTAAGAATAATTTAATTAATTATTTAATATTACCTTAGAGAATTTAGGTAATAATTAAACAATTAAATAAACAACTCCCTTCTTTTCCCATCCATTGCCTTCGGGAGTTAAAAAGGCAATGAGACATTCTGTGGCTAGTTGAAAGGGGACATTACACCAAATCTTTGCCAAGTCTAAGTCTTGTAACTATAGTTATGACAAGAAAAACATTATTTACAATTGAGATAGGAAATAAATTTACCAGAGCTATGGATTGTAAATAATCAATCCTAAGTTTAGATCTCTACCCTCATGAATCACTAGTAGAGATCCTTCACGATTATGTTGGATATGTATTCATGTTCTTAAGATAATTTGAGTAGATCATACAATTTAAAGAGGAAAATCTGAATTCATCAGTATATAACTAGAATAATCTAAGTATCGATAAATTATAATATAAGATCAAAGAAATTGGGATATATCTTAAGACCTCCATAGAGAAATCATTAACATAAATCCTTTATATGGACTTCTTGTGAATTTATAACCTATCCTTGAATATGGCACTTGCTATTCAATCCTATACCTTTTTGCTTTGCATCAAGCTCAACAATAACAAACAACTACGAGAAAGAAATAAGAAATAATACCTTGCAATATCTCTAATTGAGCTGAAGTGCAATTAACCGGATTCAGTTTACAATAATGCCAATGACCATGAGGATCGGCTGATCCTGGTGCCCAAATATTATAAACCTGGAAACCATGCAAAACATAAAGAATTGACTTTCTCAGAATATGTCAAGAAAGAAACTTTTAATCAATGATAATAATAAGGAAATTACCTGCCAAGTATCATATGCTGCATTCAAGACAAATAAGGGCGTCTGGATGTATTGCAATAGATATTGTGGAAAAAAGCACTGCAATTTCATTCCATAATAACATCAGACATATAAAGCATGTTTCTCACAGATAGACATATTTATGTCAGGAAATAGATTGTGAACATTATATGGCACCTGGTTTGGATCTAATTGTGAGATAGTACATGCTTGAGGCAAGTTCTTCACTACTCCCTGCAGTTAACAATATTGAAAAGTGCATAAAAATACAAAATTATTGAAACCTTAGGAAGAGAAGAAATGTTTTTTTTTTTTCAAAGGTATTGTTTCCATTCCCTTTATTTCAAAATTTCTCATTCTAATTGACAGTAACAGGATAGTGGGTACAAAATTGAAAATATGGTTGAGTTGTGTAGGATATCTGACCATTTTTATGCTTCTATGATGCATAGGAAAGATTCTTATCAAAATGGTTTTAAAACTAGAACCATGTATCAAAAAAATTTGAGATCACAATTAGTTTAATAGACTAGTTGATTATATATCAGCTCATAAAACAGATCATGAAACTGAGGAAGACATCTTAAACAGTGCAATGTAAGGGGTGTGGAGTGGTCGAAGGAAATTACTTCTACTAGAATAGAAATGTTTTAAGGATCACATCCCCTTCTAAGAAAGTCATACATGAAGACAAGAAATAGTGTTACAGGGTTATCATGGAATGCAACCCTGACCAGATAATTATGCTGTACAATGTGTGGGCGAGCATGTTTTGGTTCATGATTTCATGTGTTTTACCTCTAAACTTTGCACTAATAAGATCAAAGTTCATTCAATAAGGTATTGACTCCCTTTATTTCCTATATGATGTTTCCAATACACAAGATTTTGATGCTATGCTCCATAGTTACAAGTATTATTGCAGTATCAATTACTAAATTAGAATAGAAATGGTATACATAATATACAGAATCCATAATTCAGTTATTTGTATCAAGTACATAATATATCTGTTGGTTTCAAGAAACCAAACACAACACATATTGGAACCAAACGCTTCCTTTTATGAAGAGTGATCATTTCCTTATAAAATTAAAGAATACGAACTAGAACTACAGGGATTTCAGCATGCGAAGAACACAAACTAAAAGCAATCCTTTCTTTTTGTTCTCAAGGCTAGGACACAAGGAAAATTCGGACTTCCAAACCATACAAGATGTTTTATATTTTTAACTAATGCAGTGTAATGACCATTAGCTAAAATATTCATATAAAAAGCTTAGATCTAAAATACCCAGCAAAACTATTCTAGCAATAGATTGCAAAACAGCAAAAACATGAAACTCCTCAAACACATAACACATATAATAGATTTGCATATGTACTGCTATATGGAACTAAATATTTCATACAAATGCTTCTTCCAAATACATGTTAATTCCAAATGATTTCAAATATTTTAGCAACTGCAAGGATATTTTGAAATTGACCAAAATGTTGACATGTCCAAACCATTGTTGGAATCCTCCAAGCTTGAAGTGTGAATGGAACCTCAGTACGAAGCTGCCCTCCAAAGACCAAAGGCAAGAAATTTGTTTGTCCTCTGATCTCCAAATCCAAGGGATTTAACCTTTAGATCCAATAGTTGAACCCAAGAGCTCGAGCTAGGGTTGGCATGTGTTGATGAGATGATGAAAGATGTAAATTGATGAAATTGCCAACTTTATATAAAGTTGAAAGCTTAGCATGGGCCCACATGTGTTAAGAGCCCTTTGCAACTTTTTTATCATTTTATGTTCAAATTTGGGCTCAACAATGGTGTCCCTAGTTGGATAGATGGTCCCATTATTGGATAGAGGGTTTTTTGTACTAATCTCTGTTTGAGTGGGAGCTTTTGCAAAAACATTTTTCTTTTTAGGGACGCAAAAGGCTTGGGTGAGGTGATTACACTTGGGTGAGTATTGTTATAATTCAACTTACCACATGTCAGTCCGAATGTCATCGTTCATGGCACTTTATGGTTATGAAGCTCCAATTTTTCTTGATTTACTTTTTGGGGATGGTAGGGTGCCTAAGGCTAGAGACTTACTACAAGAAAGTCAAGACATACTGAAGTCATTGAAGGAGAATATGTAGCAAGTTCAAAATTAGCAAAAATTATATGCTGACTAGCACCGTTCAGAGAGGAGTTTTGAGGTTGGAGACATGGTGTATTTAAGGTTGCAGCCCTGCAGATAGTATTCACTCAAAAAAAGTGGTTCATAAAAGCTTAAACATCGAATTTATGGTCCTTTTCAAGTCACCAGAAGAATTGGAGAGGTGGCCTATGAGCTAGAGTTACCAACAAACAACAAAGTTCATAATGTTTTCCATGTTTCTCACCTCAAGAAGGCGTTGGGACTTGGAACACAACATAATTCCCTCTGTTGAGTTGCCTCCTTTGGATGAAGAGGGAAACTTATACTCATACCTGAGGCTATAATTGACATCAGGGAGCACACTCTCAAGAAATGGGTCATCAAAGAATACCTTGTAAAATGGAAGAATTTCCCAGTTGAAGATGCTACATGGGAGAATGATAAAATTTTGCAACACCCTGGTTTGAAATTGCTTGGGCACAAGCATTTCTAGGGAGGGAGGACTGTAATGTCCCCCCTTTAGCACATTTTGATTTAGAAAAGCAAATTAATGCTTGGCCCTTCAGTTTAGAATTTAATAAAGCATTAATTTATTTATTGCCTATTGAACAAGGATGCTAATTGTTTAAGTTTAAAAAAAAAGTCCCTTAGGTGCATAAAGAAGGTCTTTCAATTAAGATTTAATAAAACTCTTCACGAAAACGTTTCAAGATTGAAACGTCGGTTATAATCTGATGGTGAAAAGTGGGAATTCTGGCTCAATGGACATTATGCGGAAAAATGAAACCCTAATTCTGGCTCAATGGCTCATTTTCAATTTATCAACTTTTTTCGACCTCGGACTGACTAGGAAAAATGAAACCCTAATTCTCAGACTTGGTCAGTTTCACGCTTAAAGTCACTAACGGGTGCAACCCCTCGAAAGGCGGACATCAGAAAGAGAGACAGAGTGAGAAAGGGAGAGAAAAACCCAAGCCAAAAGACTGGAACGAGCAAAATTTAGGGGGTCCCCATCTTGAATGGGCGATGTGTGAAAAGGTCACAACAGTTTGAAGTGTTAAGCGTTTTTATTTCTCCAAGTTGCTGAGGTAAGTATTCGAAGTTGCTGAGACTTTATATTTTGCTGAAAGTTGAAATGTTTTCGAAGTTGAAAGTTGAAAAGGCTGAAATCATTTAATTATGCTGGAGGTTGAAATTGTTTAAGCTTTAAATTTTCTGAAGTTGTTGAATGTTAGAATCAAATCGAATTTAAAATCGTTGAAGCCTTCGAAGTTGCTGATGTATAACTTTCGAAGTGCTGATTTGAGATTGCTAAAACTTTTCGAAGTTGCTGATTTATAACTCTCGAGAAGTTGATTTGAAATTATTGGGACTTGCCAATTTGAACTTGCTAATTTGAAACTTTCGAGTCCATTGATTTAAAATATTTGGAGTTGCTGATTTGAAATTGTCGAAACTTTGAAACTTGATGATTTATAACTTCCAAGCTTGCTGATTTAAAATTGTTGAATTCTTCGAAGTTGCTGATGTATAACTTCCGAAGTTGTTGATTTAAACATTGCTGAAACTTAACGCATTTGCTGAAGTTGGGATTGCTGGAGAAAAATTTCTTTTGGCTACAAGTTGTTGGAATTTGAAGTTTAAATATACCGAGGTTTGAAGTCGAAGTTTGATGCTAAAGATATTAACTTGCATTTATTTTTGCAGCCAACTTCATCTGCCAACCATCTCACGTGATTTTTATTTAAAATAGTTCGAAGTGTAATGTTTGCTTCTTGTTTTGCAGATGGCTGATGTTGCTGGAACTAGCAAAGTTGGAGCTAAGGCTGGGAACAATGAAGCTGTTAAAGAAAACGCCTCCAGGCAGGCGATTATCAAAGGTCTGAAGAAGTCCTTCATCCCAGAGTCGAAGATTGTGTCGAAGTTTGGCAACTTGACGGACACCAACCTTGGGCCTTTCAACCTCGAGGCTTTCATGCGCAGAATGTACGGACAAGGTGGCAATCTTCCTACAGAGGCATCACGCAACATTGTCAAGAGTGGGTTATACGCAGCAGCTGGATTCCAACCGGCAGTTCGTTGTCTTGAGTTAATCTTGGAGTGCGCCAACTTTTACAACTCGGATGATCGAACTATCAGTTCTCCGGATGGTATGATACTGGCCAACTTTGCACCTGACGCAATTGGCGAGGCGTTTGGGATTCTGGCTACGGACAATATGCTGTACAAATCCAAGGCAAAGGCTGACAAGATGTACGCCACATCCTTCGAAAAGTGCATGAAGAGAATCAACACCACTTGGATGTGAAAGCCAAAGCCTCCTGCTGCCAGGCTACCTAAGCACATAATTTCAGAGGAGCTGAAACAGGAGTACTGCGATGTAATTATGCTGCTCAGCAGGGTTAACGGCAGCCCACAATCATTTGTGTTCGAGCCATGGATGTTCTTCTACATCAGCGTGGTGCTCGAAGGGAAGGAGCAAGTAAACTAGGCGCAGATGATAAGTGATAATATTGACGAACAGTTTCGGAGTCTCAGGAGAACAAAAACATTTTACATGAGCTCGTATGTTATCTACATGCTTGCTCGGATGACAAAGTATAGAGGGTTGGCGTATCAAGAACCAATTGGTTGTGGATACAATCAGTTCAAGATTCACGAGTCCTGTAGACAGTTGCACCTCACGCACACAGGTGACTTCAAGAGAGTTAATGACGCTTTCACTATGTATATCACAAGAACCCTTCAGCAGAGGTTACAACAGAGGATATCCGAGGAGGCTCAGATGCTAATAGAAGAGTATGGGTGTTGGTTCGTCCAATTCCCGAAGTTTACTTATTTGAGGCTACCAGGGTACGATTCATATGTCTACAAATTACCGAGGTACCCCACCAACAGGATGATACTACTCGAGTTGTCTAGACAATTGGTGGCCTACGACAAAATCATAAGGAGAAAAAAGAAGGGAGGCTTGCACTTCCCCATTGTGCTGGGAAATTCACTCGAAGAATGCCCCACGTTGCAGGCAACCAAGGAGGTTGAAGACGAATTGAAGTTCTACAAGTTGACTCTTCATACCAGCCGACAGGATTTTGATCCTAAGGGAAAGATTGGAACAATGCAAGGTGTAGAATACAGACACAAGGCTCACTTGGAGGATTTTTGGGCGAATGCTGGGAGTGAGGCTGAAATCAAGAAAAGAATGTTTTCGAGGCTGCCACTCAAGATGATAAGAGAATGTGAAGTAATCCAAGTGCCGAACCAAGTAGAAGAAGATACCAGGTTGATCCATCCAGATTACGAAGTAGTAAAGAACACTCCGATTCCACTAGTAGATTGGGCCGAGCCGGAGATCACTGATTTGGACACCTTGTCTATTTCTGTCTTGACTTTCACAAGGGCTTGTGTAGAAGAGCGTGTTCACAGATTGAGGAGGTCAGTTGCTTTCACATATGACCTCATGGGAGACAAAAGGCCACCAGTGTTGGCGAAAAGAAAGAAACAAATTGCCCAGCCTCTGGAACCACAGCCACCGCAAAAAGAGCCACAACCATAACAAGAGGAACCTGTTCAGCCAGAACCCCAAGGATCGGAGGACACGTCATCGACTCAGTTGGTGGCTCATTCTTCCAGTGTGCGTGAAGTCTCATTGTTTGCAAATCAGAGGACTCGAGGGAATGAAGAACCAGAGGTTGGGGAAGTTAACCAGCCAATGCCAAGGGAGCTGGATACCCAGAGCGTCAATGATCCTGAAGGTGCCAATAAACCAGATGAAGGAGAAGAGACAAAAACGGATACCCACTTCGATTTTTCCTTCGGGGAGGAAGACGTTGGAGCTCGTGAAGAGAGCGATCAAGACATTGAAATAATTGAGCCTCAGCAGAATGTTGCTCGGGAGGAGGTCCGTGAAGTGGAGGCAACTGAGGAGCAGCCCCTCATTATTTATGATATTCAGCGCAATTGGCTCTCACAAGCAATCAAGAGAGATCAGGATGATGATGCGGACTTGGCAGTTGAAATGGAAGAGCTTCTAAATAGAACTAGCAAGTCGCCCAAAAGGAAAAGAGCAAGGAAGTACACAAGGATGGAAACTAATGAGGTAGGTTCGCGCAGCCTTCACATTGCTGTTCCAAGAGAAGATTATAGTTTACGTGATGTGATGCCGGAAAATTACACGATCACCACAGTTGAATTAGGACGTCCTTCCAGAGTGCAAGTGGTGGAAGAAGCTGAAAGTTCATTTCAGGCATTGAAGGACAGGCTGGTGAAAAAGGAAGGGAAGTACAAAAGACTGAAGAAAGAGCACAAGGCACTGGTCCAATACGTGCAACATCTGGCACATCCAGTCGCTCAAGAGAATCCAGTGGTGGAGCTTCCGCCTGAGTTACCATGAGAGCCAATTAGTGGGCTTGAGGAGATAAGGAGAGCTGTATGGGAAGGGGACAAGTGGATAAGCGGTATCCGCACTGAGGCAGAAAAATTCATGGCCGATCTCGTCTGATCGTTTCAGAATGCATCTGGTATCCTGTCGCGCTTGGATAATGTCGAGCAAGCTTGGGGAGACACCCATATTTTTCAGGATAAAACTATTCCTCGCCTTGCTGTTTTGATGCGTGTGCCCACGCAGACTTTGGTGAATGAAGGAGTGATCCAGGCGGGTGACAAATATGATTTTCGTGGGTGGCATTCAGCGGCATTTACTGGAAGGAGTTTCTTCGACACAGCAGCTATGGAGTCCGCTAGGATCAAGAAAGCAATGAGGAATATTCATGAGGGTATCCTTAACACGCTAGATGCTTTGTTCGCAAGGAGGCTAACTCATGAGGAGGTAGAGGTGGAAGGATTAAAAGCAAGATTACAGCCTTTCTTTTCTGAGATGAGGACATTTTCCCAGCTTGACTTTGAAAACATTTCTACGTTTTCAACAATTATTCAGAGTACACAAGATTCTATTGAGGCTTGGGGAAAATCTTGTGAAAAACATGAGCAGATGGTGGCAATCCTGGAATATCAACTAAATCTTACTCTAGCAATTTCTGAGGAGGAGGTCGATGAGGTGCTGGCACGATTCATAGCGTACGTGGTCAGAGAGAGGAGCAAAGGAATCTGAGTCATGGATGAGAATCTTCTAGAAGGGTAGTGGGCATTAGTTGCTCATGATGGTTAAGGAGGACTCTGCTATTTTTGGGAGCATTTATGACACCACTCCTCCACCTTCTGGCGGTTTTTAGGGAAAACTCGTCTAGGGCTAAGGTGGCTCGATCTGAGCCCTCCGTTGTAATTCAATCTGGACCATTCGTTGGACTTAGCCAGCTATATAAGGGGGAGTCCCCCTCATTTGTAATCTAATAGTCAGAATCAGAAGTAGTCAGCATAGTAGATTTTGGAGCAGAATAGAGAGTAGATACTTTTGAGTTAGATTAGTTTTCATTGCATTGTTGAAGAAGAAGGGGAATTCTCCCTTTGAGAATTTTGTAAGAGATTGTCACAAAAGGCTAATCATAATAAAGCATTTCATTGATGGTGAATTCGAACTTTGTTGTAAGTCGTGAGCTTTCTTCTTCCTTTGACTTCAACTAGGACTTAATTTCATGCTAGTAGTTAAATATGGATGCTTATGCTTGATGTAAGTGAGCTTCTTTTATCCATACCACTAACATTCTTACTGATGGTAAGCTTGTCTTGTGTGGTCAACTGGAACATGTCATACTTGTTGTCCCTCATTTTTGACTTGTTAAAAATTGGGACAACCTATCAAAATTTTGATAAAATTTGAAGATTTTCTCTTCTAAGGCACGTTTTACGAGGTGCAAAGGTTAGAAAATTTCAGTTTTGGGTCTATATTCCTTTTGGCTAACATTTTTCACTCACTCTTGTCCGTTTTCATGAAATTCTGAGTCATTTTTAGTGTGTTTTTGGTCAATTTCGGGTTTTTGGGGCATCACTGCAAGTAGGAACTTTTTGCTCCTATTGCAGTTACTTTTTGTTTTAATTTTAAGTTGTTGGAACTTTTTGCTCCTATTGCAGTTACTTTTTGTTTTAATTTTAAGTTGTAGGAACTTTTTGCTCTTATTACAAGTTACTTTTTATTTTCACTTGCAATGACTTAAAAAAGTTCCGATTTCATGAAAATTAACTTGTAAAATGTCCAAAAAATCCCGAAATTACAAAAAGCAAAATTGCTAAAACTTCCAAAAGTTCCGATTTTGCTGAAGTTGTCTAAAAATACCTATTTTTATTAAAATGAAATTGTCAAATGAGCTAAAAGGTCCGATTTCTTCTATTTGACAAAAAGTAAAATTGCAATGAGTCTCTAAAAACCCGAAATGCAAGTAAAGGGCATTTTTGAAGTTATTTGTTATATTTTTCACTTGCAATGAGCATCTAAAAACCCGAAATGAGTTTTGCAAGTGTTTTTGTGAATTTTGAAGCTTGCTCTTACTCATATGTACCCCGATTGAAGAGATTTTGGCATGAAAAACACTTAGCAAGGTCTGCAATTTTATTAAATTCCCCATTTTTGCTCTACCATTACCACGTTTTTGCAGATTTGAGTTTGTTCAAGGCGCCTAGGGTTTTATTTATTTATTTATTTTTCTTTATTTTGGTTTGTAAACTCTTATGTTCTTTGTTTCTTTTTATTTTTCTGTTTTTGTTGTTTTAAATCTTTTGTTCTTGGGTTGCCTTTCTATGGAGATTAAGATTGCATATTATAAAAAATGTATGGCTGAAAATGCGTTTTTCCACTTCACACACCCTTCATTCATGTCTCTTTCATACACCATCATACTTCATTCGCCCTTTATTCATAAAAACGTTTTTCTCTCTCTTTCATTCGCCTTTCCATTTCACTTTTCATTCACTTGCTTTCATTTCATATTCATTTGCCATTACCATTTTTCTTCATCATCATTATCATTTTCTACAAAAATGATGCCCTTGGCTGAAAATTGGGTTTTCATAATCTGATTACAAGTAGGAGATTTTGACCAAGGTTACAAGTTAAAATGATAAACTTGCAATGACCTCTTATTTTTCCTACCTTGCACTTTTACTTGCAATGGCTTCCAAAAATCCCGATTACATTATACCTTACTTGCTGTCAGCCTTCCAAAACCCGAAATTCACTTGTGAGCCCATTTTTGCATCAAATTATCCCTTCCCTTGTCAGTCTTGTTTACACACATGATCTATCAAACCAATAAATCAAGGCATGGGCATTGTTTTATAACAATTTCATCTTGAATAAGGTGTTATGGGTTCTTCATCAGTGAACAAAAGAAGAAGAGATACAACAATAATTCATGGAGCAGCTCGAAGGTCAATAATCCTCATGAAACCATCTAGGGACAAAGTGAATCAAGCATGGAAAAAGGACGCAACGAAGAGAAGAACTTCCTAAAGAAATGGTACTACTCCAAGCCTGTGATAAGGTTGAAGTTCGCCAAGGACACAAAGATCATTAAGAATGCAAATTCTCATTCCAAGTTCGAGATCTTTTCACCAATCCTGAATACTTCAAAGTTCTAAAATCCTGAAGCAGCATGAAGATCATTGCAGATGAAGGATGATGTAGTTAGAGTCGTGTCTTGGACACTTAAAATAATTTCAATTATGTATTTTACTTTTGACAAAGTATATGTAAAAACAAGTTTTGCAATTGCAAGTGTTCTTTCCTTGCAGTTTTGGAAAATGTAATTACATGTAAGTTCTTAAAAACCAAATCACAATTTGGATTGTAATTTTGAATAAGTCAATTGCAATTAGTTATCGGTTGAGAGATTTTCTCAAGTTTGTTGAGATCCTCCCACCTTTTTCTCCAGACCTCTCTCCTATAAATACTTGAGGGGGTCTATTGTAATAAGGTATCTTTTGGCAATGTAACAAAATTCTGCCAATTTGTGTATGCATTCTAAGACTTTGAGTTTAGATGTAAATCAGATTGCAATCAATAAAGAAAACAAATTGCTTCCAAACTTTTTGTTGGTACAGATTGTGATGTGATGACATTATTTGGAATTGATTGTGAGTTTTGTGGTGTTATACAAGAGAGATTTAAACTCAATTTTGCAAACTTTGAGCTGCAAATTCTGTTTAAAATTTTAGATTAGTTTTCAGATTTGATACTACAGACTTTGAACTGTTTGTCATGTTTGAAGCTATTATAGAATGCTCAAACAAAAGGGGTAACTTGCAGACTTTGTGTTGCTTTTATTCTCTATTTTGAGCTGCTACATATTGTACTTGGTTACCAGAAAATCATCTAAAAAGGTTGATGGGAGAGTAAATTGTCAAAGACTTTGTGCTTTCAATTTGATTTCCCGTCCCGGAAGAGCAACGGAGGACTTTGTGCCTTTATGGAAACTTTGCTTCTTTATTTATTTACTTCATAAATCATTTATATTTTCAGCTATGATTCTTTTCTGAAACAAGAGAAAAGAATAAAGTGTCTTTTCTGGAAAAAGAGAAAAAGACAGAGTTTCACCCAGATTTAGAATAGATTTATAGTTAGAGTGTATTTCTGAATTGTTAAAATAGACAGAAAAGGGGGAGCCTTCCCTTTGAAAATAGGAGAGTTTATCTCACACACTGTGGTTGAAACCACAATTTTGCATATCCTCAAGGTATACAAAATTTTCAACCAACAGTTTTTGGCGACTCCGCTGGGGATACAATACACATTTGAAAGCCTCACGCTTTCTTTTGAAGTATACTGGTATCCTATTCATTGTAATTTATCAAGTTTTTCAAGCTTTTACCAAAGACATGTAGATGGCTGCTCAAGGTCCTTGGGGGAATGCTTTTGGTCCGTTGAATTTAGGTCTACCCCTACATGCTCTTCCTGAAGGCTCACGGAAGAACTTTCCCAAGTTCTTTGGTGATGGAAAACAACATCCTGATGACCATGTTGCTTCTTTCTACAGTGCTTGTGGAGTTCATGGTGTTGAATACGAAGATGTATCTGTAAGGCTGTTTGTGGAGACTCTTCAAGGTGTTGCTGCAGATTGGTTTTATCATTTGGCACGACATACCATTACAAATTGGGCAACTCTCATAGCCAAGTTTGAAGAAAGGTTCAAGCCTCCTGAAGACTCTCATGCTTTGTTGGCTCAACTCACCCAGTTGAAGAAGGAATCTCATGTGCCTATGCGCGAATTCATTGCTCACTTCAACATGCTGACACGAAGAATTCCAACTGTTGCTCAACCTACAGCTGAGAATTTGAAATGTTTCTTTGTAAATGCTCAAGTACCTGAGGTTGGTTTCTTATTAAGAAGAGAAGCTCCAGCTACTCTCACAGTTGCGCAAACCCTGGCGACAGAAATTGAACACGATCTCATTCTTGCTGGGCAGATAAGGATAGAACCAGGTGGTTCTTCTTCTTTGGATTCATTTTCTTCCAACACAAGGACGAATCCCATGGTGCAAAAGTTGGCAAATGAGTTGCTTACTCTTAAAAGGCAGCTAGCTCAAGGTGTATTCTCTTCCCCTTATGAAGAAGACATTCCAAGAAGACCATATCTACCTGCTGCTCATAATTTTGCTGATGAGAGTCAAGGAAAGTTACCTTCAACATCAGAAGGGCTTGCTCCTGAGGCACCATCAACAAATGTAACAGTAGAGGATTCTAATTTTGAACAAAGTGATCTTGCTGGTCTCTTCCAAGAGAAGGAAGCGGACATAGCTGGCGACTCTCAAATCTTTTTTATGCAATTCCAGAAAGTTGTTGAACAAAAAGAAAAGACTATATCAGATATCAAGAATACACAAGAAGAGGTTGAAGAGCATCTTTCAAAGGTGTTGATGAAGGAGGACAATCACATCATGGGATGTGAAAAGATAGTTTATGAAGATAAAAATGAGGTCCTTGTAGTTTGGTTTGATGAATTGCCCTCTTTTGTGGAGAAAGATGAAGAAAACCTATTCAAAGCAGCATCAACAACAGTTTTAGAACATAAAGATAATTCTATTTTGGAGTTTGGAGACTTTGATGAAAGTTGTCATGAAACAAAGTTCAACTTTCCTATTCAAAAGAGTAAAGAAGATATTGAAGAGGATAAGTTTTGGGATGAGATGGAATCTTTTTGTTCAAATTTTGATGCCAAACTAGTATCCCATAAGTCAGAAAATCAAGAGTCTATTTTCCAAGCTGGAAGTTTTGATTTTTATTCAGGTTCTCAAGAAAGTTCTTCTAAGGATGAAATAGAACATGTTATGCATAAGAGATCTATCCCAAAACTTGATGAAGATCATTTCATGAGTACTATAGAAGAATTTTGTTCAAATCTTGTTGAAGATTCTCTCCAATTAGAAGGTTATAAACAACATAATGAAGGAAGAAAAGCAGCCATGTTTTCACTTGGATTGCATGAGGAAATTCATTCCTCTCAGCATGAGGATGTGGTTAAAAAAGCAGCTAGTAAAGATAGAACCAACAAGAAGAATTCAACTTTTGTTCAATTAAGGGGATGCCCCATAAGACATCTTGCTTGGTTGGAAACCAGTGAGAAATCAGAGATTTCACTTGTACCTGAACATGAAAATATATTTCAAAAAGAAGTCAAAGAAGCAATTGCAGCTGAACAAGAGAAGTTTGGTTTAAAAAATCCATTTCAGAGCAGCAGTACATATGATTCATCTCAAGAGAAAAGTGAATTTGTTCATCTTTTCCAAGGAGTATTGCATCAAGTTCTAATACCTTTGTTTGTGCTTCATCTATACAAAGTTGCTTGTGACCATGCAAGATACTGTAAATTGTTGCAGAAGGGCAGCTATTTTGCAGAACCAGTTAATGGTTTCGTTTGAGAAGCTTCCATTTTTGGCTAGTTTCAATTAGGTAGGTTTTTATCTTTTCAATAAGTGCAGTTGCACATGTTTGTGTCATGTTTTCGTAGGCTTGCTTTGTGTCAATTGTGTCATCCTTCCTGTCATTTTGTATCTTTGTTGCTTGACTCCGTAACCCAATGAATACTAAGGAACTTGCAGATTCTAAATTCTACTACCTTCGCTTTCAAAGGCAGTTCCCCAGTCGGAGCCAACTGTTGTCCCTCATTTTTGACTTGTTAAAAATTGGGACAACCTATCAAAATTTTGATAAAATTTGAAGATTTTCTCTTCTAAGGCACGTTTTACGAGGTGCAAAGGTTAGAAAATTTCAGTTTTGGGTCTATATTCCTTTTGGCTAACATTTTTCACTCTCTCTTGTCCGTTTTCATGAAATTCTGAGTCATTTTTAGTGTGTTTTTGGTCAATTTCGGGTTTTTGGGGCATCACTGCAAGTAGGAACTTTTTGCTCCTATTGCAGTTACTTTTAATTTAATTTTAAGTTGTAGGAACTTTTTCCTCCTATTGCAGTTACCTACACCTTGATGTATATAAATAAGAGCTTTTGCTCATTTGTAATTAACTTTTGCTTGAGAGAGAAATATATGCTGCGCCTACCTTGCCCTCAATATTGCTCTTTTGGTATTTGTTCATGCGTCTTTGCTATTACAGTTAATTGTTATGCCACATAGGGTTTCATGCGATTGTGATAGTGAATTCTTTCCATAGTTTAGATAAATCTGTTTTGTGCATCTTTATCATTACGATCAATTGTTATGCCACATAGGGTTTCATGCAATTGTGATGATAAATCTGTTTGTGAAGTCTTTACTATTATAATCAAGTGTTATGCCACATAGGGTTTCATAAGATTGTCATGGTAAATTCTTAAATCTGTTTTGTGCCTAATAAACTTGTTCAGATTGAGATAATAGTTGCGCCACCTTGCCTTCAAGTAGAGAATTTGAATCGTTTATCGTCGATAGTCAAAACCTTGCTCCGTTTCCCATGCTGCTTGAGGGAACCGGATAGAATTTAAGTTATTAAGTTTAGTTGTAGTTAGTGAATCTGCGAAACCAGAGAAAATTCTCAGCTGCAACGTATATAGTTTTCGAGAAAGCCTTGTACCTCTACTGAAACAAAAAGAGGAATTAGTTTACTTTATTTCCCTTTGTAGGTATTTTTGTCAAGCACAACAAGGGAGCTTCCCCTCCTAATTTGAAGAGCACTCATTGCGTAGTGTGCATAGCTGTCCGTACCAACTCTTACTCCAGAGGTGCTAGTTGATACGCCAACAGTTTTCTGGCGCCCACCGTGGGGCACGAGGCCTCAAAAACTTCATGTCACGGATATGACTATCTGGCGTCCTACTGCTCCAGTTCAACAACCAGCACTAAGTCCGCTTGTTATTCAGCCGAATTTAGTCTTCATCGAAGCAGAACAGTCAAATATTATCAGTAGCTTGCGCACGTTTATTTTTGAAAATCATACATCTACCACTCGGTGGAGAAACGTGGCTACAACTCTGGATAAAGAAGAAGAAAAAGCAGATCTTGCAGCAGGTAGACCAGTTTTGCCACCTCCTTCGTGGAATTAAGCATCCTGGTGTATCGAGTTTACATTAGAAGAAGGAGAGGAAATCTTCCTATCCAACCAGATCCTTCTTTTGAAGAAGCTCCTGATCAGTTTACTGAATCAGAAATTTTTGAAGAAGAATCTCCCATTCCAATAGCAGAGATGGGTGATCGTATTATTAACAACAACAATGGTGATGATCAAAACGGTCATAATGGAAGAAACGCAAGACGTCCAGTCCCCTTGCGTTGGGGCGATAATATTGGACCGTTGGCTTTACCGGGACATCATGAATTGCCCAAGGGATCACGCAAGTTTTTCCCGAGATATCATGGTGATGGCTCTAAACATCTAGATGAACATCTATCAGCATTCATGGCGGCTTGTTCCGTTTTGCATGTTGCGCATGAAGACATCGTTGTTCGTCTTTTCGTGGAGACTCTTGAAAATAACGCAGTAGATTGGTTCAATAATCTTGAGCCAGGAATTATCACTAGTTGGGCCGTCATGAGCGAGAAGTTTTTGGCAAGATTCAAGCCTGCCGAAGACAATCATAGACTATTTGCACAACTTTCAAATTCAAAGATGGAAAAGCATGAACCGATGAGAGAATTCGTGGCAAGGTTCAATCGCCTTGTTACACGTCTTTCTCATAGTTTGAATCCATCTGATGAGATTTTGATGAGTTCTTTCATCAATGCATTGCCATCAGAAATTGCCTTTTTCCTGAAGATAAGCGAAGAAGATAGCCTACAACACGTTCAGGAGGAAGCAATCAAGCTTGAAGATACCATGATTACAACCGGTAAGATGAAAGATGATTTGATCAAGCCGCTCGTGCAAGCATCGGCTGATCCGTTGCTACAGAAGGTAGCAAATGAGGTGACAATACTGAAAAGACAGTCACCACCTCAAGGGCAACCAGCCTTGCCCTCACCACCTTTTCAATCACAACCAGCGTACCAACCGAGAAGGAATAATTTTCAGCCGTACAATAATCTCAAGTCGAAGTTTCCGCAAGGACAACCAAGACAAAATAATGAAGCTGAAAAGGCTACGGTCTTTTGCAAGTTCCATGATTCAGCAGAGCACACCGGGGCTACTTGTCCGGAAAATCAAAGAATGAATCAGCTCATGGGATTTGTTGATTCTGCTCCTAGTTCAGACTTCATACCTTCTAGTTCAAACGTCATCTCTTCACAGACAGACGAGTTTGATGGCGACTCCGCAATGGGATATTTTGATCGAGAACCCGTTATTGAAGAAGAAGAATCCCGTTGTTTTTCTCTTGCAGTAAATCACGAGAATATCACCTCACCTGTGTTCACACGTGCTCAACATTTCAAAGCACAGAAGGAGAAAGAGGAAAAGCTGAATTGGAATACAAAAGCAAAGGAAGTAGCTTCTACTTCCAATCAAAAACCTTTACAAGAAAATATCTTGCCAGCGGCTTTAGATACGTCTTCAGCAAGCTTTGACATCGTCTCTTCCATGATGAAGACAAAGGTACAAATATCTCAACTGGAGTATTTACAAGATCATCCAGAGCAGTTGGATAGGATCTTGAACGTTCTTAAAAAGAAGAATGTCGTTCAGCCGACATTATTACAATCCTCAGTTCCTGTAGAAGAAAAGCCTAGGCCGTTTTATATATCTTTATATATAGGAGGTTTTAAGCTGAGCAATTGCATAATTGATAGTGGAGCTTTGGACAACGTAATGCCCTTACAGATTATGAATGCATTGGGACTTTCATGCACCCCGACTCAGGAAAAGTGTTATTCACTTGAGTCCAAACCGGTGCCGTTAGTTGGTCAACTCAAAGATGCGCAAGTGAGGCTAGCGTCATGTCCAGAGAAGAAGATTATGATGACTATCCTAGTAGCTGATATTCCTACCAGTTATGGGATGTTACTTAGTAGAAGTTTTTGCAAGAATCTTGGAGGAGAAATATAGATGGATTGGTCGTTCGCGATGATCCCATTGAAGAAGGGCACTTTCAAGTTAGAGCCGGAAACCAAATCGAAGTTTACAGTGGTGAAGTCCCAGAACCCACATGCTCAAGTGTTGTATCAAGATACAGGTCCAGGAACATATGCTATGGTGTCTGAAGTGACGGATGATTGTCAGAATTTTGCACTTTCCACCAAATTATCAGATGAAGAATCTCAGATGTGGACGATGCAGTTTGATGGCAGTTGTTCGACTTCAGGTTCCGAAGCGGGAGTAGTGATTATCTCTCTCGAAGGTCGTTTATATCCTTTTGCATATAGGTTGCAATTCGATTGCACTAATAATACTGCTGAATATGAGGCGCTTTTGTTAGGTCTCAAAAACGCAAAGGATATGGGGATCAAGCTGCTTCAAGTTGAAGGAGATGCAGAGCTGATCATAAAGCAGGTCAGAGAGCAATTTCACGTAAGGAAGAATCGTCTCCAAAACTATAGGCAGAGAGTATGGAATGCAATCGACTGGTTCGATGCATTTAATATCAAATATATTTCAAGAATGAGCAATAGCAAAGCTGATGCGCTTGCAGTTTCAGCCGCTCTTTTTATGCCTAACTCTGACTTTCGTCAGAATACATTTTCTATTGAGTTAATCTACAGACCAGCTGTTCCTGATAATTCAGACAACTGGCAAGTCTTCAGTGATGAAGATATCGAAGAATTTCTCATCATGGGAGACAACTACAAAGAATTGTTCTTTGAAGGGAGCTCAATTCCTTACAAAGAGTCAATTATTGAAGAATCTGAGGTTATAGAATCTGGAATCATACAATTGAAAGGAAATCAGATTCCTAAAGGTTTTTCTAATGTCCCCTTTCCAAGCCTGACATTTCCAGTGATCGTTAGCCTTTCGTTGGGAACCCGAAGGCTAGTCGGAAGTTAAAATTAGGGTTTCCTAATTTTGAGGAGGTCATTGCTCAGAGATGGTGGATTAAATGGTAGATTCCTTCTGGGTTTTCAGAGGGCTTCGCAGTGGTGTGATCATCTCGGCATTCAGAGCACTTTTTGGAATTTACTATTTTTAGTAAATTCTATTTTTGGCAGTTTTCCAGATGAGTTCAGCTCGGTTGACTTACTGCTTCAGTTGGTCAGATGTCTGGTTCAGTATTGGCTTCAGGGCATCTTCTGAGGGATAAGATAAGTCATTTAATTAAAAGGTCACGTTTAAATGTTATAATTTAACGTTGACCATGGGCCTAGATTAATGACTTAAAGATGTTTTAAAAAGGGGGTTTTTTGAGGGTGGCGCCTCATTAAAAGATTATTTTAATTATTGTTAAAAGTCAAGCAAGCTTATGTTGGGCGCACTTTTCAAAGCTTGGCATTTAATTAAAATATCATGTATTAAACATTGAAGGAGAAAGTACGCCCTCTTGAAGAGATTAGGGTTTGGACTTGAAAGTGACTTTAGGGTTACGAGAAGTCAATTGGAAAAATTATAAAAGGAAGGAGTTGAGCATCATTTCATCATCTTGGAAAAATACACCGTTATGCTGCCGGATTGACTCTGGATCACTTCGAGGAATGAAGACCTCCTAGTATTGGGCATCTCTTCTCGTTTGTAAGACAACGACTAGTGATGATTGTTAGTCTAGTTGTGAGTACATTGGATTTCGTGCATTGTAATCAGCATTCATCTGTTTAGGATCAGATTTGGCATATTAGAGATTTCTGTTTTCAGTATTTTAGCTTTAGCAGATTTGTTGTTTTTATTCATAACTCCAAAAATACAAAAATATATATTGTGGGTATTGCATAAATGCATTGGTCTAGCCTAGGCGCCTCCATGTGCAAGTTTATAGATTTTTGAAAGCAGATCCGAATTTTTAAATAAGAAATCGCCCATCTCTGCTGGGCCGTACCTTTTATTTGTCTTGGGATTTGT
Organism: Sequoia sempervirens; assembly: GCA_007258455.2. Lineage (NCBI taxonomy): Eukaryota > Viridiplantae > Streptophyta > Pinopsida > Cupressales > Cupressaceae > Sequoia > Sequoia sempervirens. The sequence continues at coordinate 217,860 of VDFB02310015.1, read as the reverse complement.
GCATTGGTTGATATCTGCGTTTTAAGTCTGCTTCTTGTGTAGATCTGAACGCCATCATGTTAGTATTGCTTTGCATATAATTTCATGTCAATTGAGTGTATAGTATGGGAATTTCGAACTGCCTAAGGTAGCTTTTTGCTGCTGGTTAAAAGAGGAGACTGCTGGTCTGTCAATACAGCTAAAAGAAATCTGCATTTCCATTGCTGGTTGGTGTTGAGAGTTCTCAAGCCTTCGTGGATACTTCATCGGGGTTGGCCAAGTTGAGAATAAGGTTGGATCTATTGAATAATCTCTTCATTTCAGTTCATTTCTCAGCATAGGGACTTGTTAATGCTGATTTGTATTGTTAGCAAGTTATCATCTCTCATATTGTGGCAAGTGAAATGATCTTCTTTGTAAACTGACAGTAGTACTGGCAGTATCTATCGAGCTTTCTCACATCTGATTTGTAATGCTTCATTTCATTCTAAGTTATTGTAATAGTTACAGCTCCGCCCTATGGTAGCTACTTTCCCGTCTTGGGTCAGCAAGCACATTCTGGGTGTTGAGTAGTTTCAGTATTCAGCATTTCCTTCAAGTTTGCTTTCAGTATTAGTTAGAAATAGTATAACTCCGCCCTATGGTAGCTACTTCCCATTCTGGGTGAGCAAGCACATTCTGGGTGTCGAGTAGTTTCATTATTCAGTATTTCATTTCAAGCTTTGCTTTCGGTAATCACTCCGTCATATGGTCGCCCCTCACTCCGCCTTGGATTGGGTAGCACATACTTGACGTTGAGTTCCCTTCTGTATCTTGAGTTTACTTTCTTGCACGTTTCGGTTTATCCATCTAACCTTAACGGGTGCACTTGCTTGAATGTTGTAATCTGTTAATTAAAAAAACGAAAAAATTGGCTCGGTATATTTCAGTGGTATCAGAGCCACGTATCCTGCCATCCTGTGAAATCAGCTTTCTATGAGTGACAGAGAACAGAGGTATCTGGCAAGAGTATACAAGAGAGGCACAGTTCAGACACAGTTGCATCAAGCCCCAGAAGGTCACACAGCTTCCGAGATTTTGAGGGCTAATTGGGAGCCTTCACAAGAAACAGAAATGGGGGATAATGAAAGAGGTTCTGGCAACAGAGGTGACAGTGGGAAGGGTATAGACAATTCAGCCAATCTAGGTCAAGGACTAGATAAGAAGATGGATGCTTTGTTAGATATGTTTTCTCTCATGTTGGGGAGATTGGGTCCCAATACTCCACAAAACAATACAGGGCATGCCGGGGAGCACAGTGCTTCCAATCAGCACAATGGTCATGTTGCCCAGCCTTCAGGGAGCAACACCTACATTTCTGCTAGACCATTCAAACCCACGTTTTTGACACCAGCAATCCCACAGCCTGACCCCGAAGAAAATGTTTCATCCTTGGAGAGGGTGAGGATAGGCCGTACAGAGTATGACACCCTTCCTGATGAAGTAAAACTTGACATGTCCTTCAATGATTACATGGAGTATAGAAGGAAGGATAGAGGCCAAGGGAGAAACTATGATCAAAGAAGAACCCCAGCACAAGGAGATTGGAATCAAGCTCTCAACAAGGTTACGCTTGCCCATTTTGATGGAAGCGATAATAATTCTGCTCGAGCCTGGTTACAAAAACTAGACAACTATTTGGCACTTAGGCCAATGGCTGAAGAAGAAGCGATTAGATTCGCTACGCTACACCTAGATGGGGTGGCGCATGAATGGTGGTACCATGGCCTAGTCACCTTAGGTCATGGGTCTATCACTAGCTACGATGAGTTCACCAATAGACTCATTGAGAGGTTCGAGAAGAAGGATCCAGAAGTGCATTTTAGGGAATTGGCACAGTTGAGACAATATGGCACTGTGGATGCCTACATAGCTGAGTTTCAAAGACTTTCAGTTATGGTCACTGGAATCACAGAGAGAAGATTAGTAATCCTATTCACTGAAGGATTGATGGAGCCAATCAAGGGTTGGATCAAAGCTTTTGATCCACCGTCCCTACAAGAAGCAATGAAAAAAGCTAGAAACATGGAGTGGGCTGCTCCCAAAGCAAAGTTCCATTCCAAACCAGCTTTTCACAAAGGGGATAGAGGGAAAAAGTTTCATCAGAAGCCTCACCATAAGGAGTTTAAACCACAGAAACCTCATGGCTCAAGATTGGATCCAGAGACTATCAATGAACTCCGTAGGAAAGGGTTATGTTTCCGTTGTTGGGAAAAATGGTCCCAAGATCATGTGTGCCCAAAGGGTGCCAAAATTCATCAAATTGAGTTCTATACAGCTGATGAAAGCAATTCTGATTTTTCTGATCAGCAAGCTGATTTTGAGGACAGCGATGAAGAAAATACTCCAGAAGAGTCTGAAGGTGAAAAAGAAAGTGGTGGTACATTGGCTCAACTTTCGAGCTTCCAAAAGAATGAGTCCTTTAAAGTTCGGGGGATGATCAAAGGGCAACGTATTGTTGCTTTAATTGACACTGGTGCAACACATAACTTCATAGACGAAGTTGTGGTGGCAAAGAAAGGATTGCAAACAGAAGACTTTGAAGGGTTCAGAGTTATGGTTGCGGATGGGTTTCACATCTCATGCACCAAGAGGATTCCGAACATGTCAATGCAATTGGGCAATTACGAAGTCAAGGATGACTTCTATGTGGTCAATATTGGAGATACGGATGCTGTCCTTGGCATTCAATGGCTGCGATCTCTTGGAGAGATCTCTCTAAATCTGCAAACTATGGAGTTGAAGTTTCAATCCGATGGAAAGAAGGTGGTGTTGAGAGGAATGTCAAATGGTGGCCCTCGGATTGTGTCGTTCAAGAGGATGGCGAAGTTGATGCGTCATGATCAAGTGGAGTGGGCTGCGGAGTGCATGATTCTTCCAGCTAGTCCAGCTGAAACGAAAATAGAGCATCCTCCAGATATTCAGTCTTTACTCACCAAAAAGAGTAAAGTGTTTGCTGATTTACCTCCTAGACCTCCTCCTGATCGAGGTTCAGAACACATCATAGAGCTCAAGGAAGGAGCTAAACCGGTGATCACAACTCCATATCGGTATCCGAAGAGGCAAAAGGATGAGATCGAGAAGAATATCCGAGAACTTTTGGAGATGGGTTTCATACGCCCAAGCAAGAGCCCCTTTGCATCTGCAGTGGTTCTTGTGAAAAAGAAGGATGGTACCATGCGCATGTGCGTGGACTATCGTGCTTTGAACCAAAGCACCATCAAGAATAGATACCCCATTCCCAGAATAGATGAGCTCATGGATGAGCTACATGGGGCTAAGTTCTTTTCGAAGATTAATCTGAGGTCGGGTTACCATCAGATACGAATGAGGGGGTTAGATGTGGAAAAAACAGCTTTCAGATGTCACTATGGCCATTTTGAATTCTTAGTCATGCCATTTGGGTTGACTAATGCTCCGGAAACCTTTCAGTCTTGCATGAACCGTGTCTTCCAGAATCAGTTACGAAGGTTTGTGCTGATATTCTTTGATGACATTATGATCTACAACAAGACTTGGGAGGATCACCTCAAGCACTTGGAGGAAGTGCTTAGTATCATGGAATCTGAGAGCTTATTTGCTAAAGCTTCCAAATGTGAATTTGGAATGGTGGAGTTACTGTACCTTGGCCACATAATCAGTGCTGAGGGAGTAAAGGTGGATCCGGAAAAAATCAAAGCAGTAGTTGATTGGCCACCTCCTGAGAGCTTGACTCAGTTGAAAGGTTTTCTGGGTCTGTGGTTTTTATCGGAGATTCGTAAAGGGGTATTCACAGAATGCTGCTCCCCTTACTGATCTCACCAAAAAGGGAGCCTTTGCTTGGTCAGAAAAGGCTCAAATTGTTTTTGATAAATTCAAGAAGATCATGAGCTCGTGCCCAGTCTTGGCTATTCCGGATTTCTCCAAGCCATTCGAGCTGCAATGTGATGCATCAGGTGAAGGAGTGGGGGCTGTCCTGATGCAAGACAAACACCCTATCGTGTTTGAGAGCAGAAAATTGAGGGGTGTGGAAAGATCCTATTCAATTTATGACAAAGAAATGCTTGCCATTATGCATGCATTAGCCAAGTTCAGGCAGTACTTGGTGGGGAACAAGTTCGTGGTTAAAACAGACCACAATAGCCTCAAGCATTTTATGCACCAGAAGGATTTAAATGAGAGGCAACAGAAATGGGTGAGTAAGCTTCAAGCTTACGACTTTGACATTGAATATGTCAAAGGGAAAAATAATGTCGTGGCCGATGCTCTCTCCAGAAGGCCTCATCTTAGCTCATTGTGTGAGCTTACTGCAGATTGGAGAGACATGTTGCTTGCTGATTATGCCAAAAATCAGTTTGCAACCAGCATTCTGGAAGGTACTTTCCATGATGAAAAGTACCAGGTGGTTGAGGGATTGATTCAGTATAAGGGGAGAATCTTTCTGGTGGCTGATTCTAAGCTCAAGAAGAAGATTCTTTTGAATTTTCATGACATTCCAGTTGCTGGTCACCAAGGTTTTTTCAAGACCTATAGGCAGATCCGAGAAAGATTTTCTTGGAAAGGTTTGAAGAGAGAGGTTCAACGCTACATTCAGGAATGTCCTGTTTGTCAAGCAAATAAAAATGAGCATACATTGCCAGCCGGTTTGCTGCAACCACTTCCGATTCCCAATCAAAAATGGGAAAGCATTTCAATGGATTTCATCACTGGGTTGCCCAAGGCCCAAGGGAAGGATTGCATTTACGTGGTAGTTGACAGATTAACCAAGTTTGCTCATTTCTTTGCCATTACCAGCACTTTTTCTGCAGCCCAAGTTGCAGATTTGTTTTTTCGAGAAGTGTTTAGGCTTCATGGGTTGCCCAAGAATATTGTAAGTGATAGGGACAGCAAGTTCCTAAGTACCTTTTGGCAAGAAGTTTTCAGAATGAGTGGTACTGTGCTCACCCCAAGCACGAGTTATCACCCCCAAACTGATGGGCAGACAGAAGTGGTGAACAAGTGGTTGGAAGGCTACTTGAGAAATTATGTGTCAGAACAGCAGAAAGCTTGGGTTAAGTGGCTGCATATAGGCGAGTACTGCTACAACTCTACTTTTCATATGTCAATCAAAATGTCTCCTTTCTTGGCACTTTATGGGTATGAAGCACCCAGTTTTGCAGATTTGGTGTTTGGTGACAGCAAAGCACCTTTAGCCAAGGATTTGTTGCAGCATAGTCAAGACATAATGAGATCCTTGAAGGATAATTTGCAGATTGCACAAAATCAGCAGAAGTTATATGCTGATCAGAGGCGGGTAGAGCGTTCTTTTGAGGTTGGGGATATGGTCTATCTCCGTTTACAACCTTATAGACAGTCTACTCTCAAGAAGAGTGGAGCTGAGAAGCTCAAACCTCGCTTCTATGGGCCATTCAGGGTCATCAGAAAGGTTGGGGCAGTAGCTTATGAATTAGAGCTACCTTCAGATACCCGGTCGCCCGAGTGCATAACGTCTTCGATGTCACCAAGCCTCAAGAAGGCACTTGGACACAATGTAGTTGCTTCTTCACCCGATTGCCACCGTTAGACGAAGAAGGGCGGTTAGTTCGGTCAGGAGATACTTGATGTCGAGCGTTCCTTGAGGGAGATAAATTGCTCCGAGGAGAATGTTTGAGCCAAAGTGGAAGAACACGCGCCTATGGAGGATGCAACTTGAGAAAGTGATGAGATATTGCAGCATCCTAGTTTGCGATTGCTTGAGGACAAAACAATCTTGGGGAGGGCGGACTGTAATGTCCCCTTTCCAAGCCGACATTTCAGTGACCGTTAGCCTTTCGTTGGGAACCCGAAGGCTAGTCGGAAGTTAAAATTAGGGTTTCCTAATTTTGAGGAAGTCATTGCTCAGAGATGGTGGATTAAATGGTAGATTCCTTCTGGGTTTTCAGAGGGCTTCGCAGTGGTGTGATCATCTCGGCATTCAGAGCACTTTTTGGAATTTACTATTTTTAGTAAATTCTATTTTTGGCAGTTTTCCAGATGAGTTCAGCTCGGTTGACTTACTGCTTCAGTTGGTCAGATGTCTGGTTCAGTATTGGCTTCAGGGCATCTTCTGAGGGATAAGATAAGTCATTTAATTAAAAGGTCACGTTTAAATGTTATAATTTAACGTTGACCATGGGCCTAGATTAATGACTTAAAGATGTTTTAAAAAGGGGGTTTTTTGAGGGTGGCGCCTCATTAAAAGATTATTTTAATTATTGTTAAAAGTCAAGCAAGCTTATGTTGGGCGCACTTTTCAAAGCTTGGCATTTAATTAAAATATCATGTATTAAACATTGAAGGAGAAAGTACGCCCTCTTGAAGAGATTAGGGTTTGGACTTGAAAGTGACTTTAGGGTTACGAGAAGTCAATTGGAAAAATTATAAAAGGAAGGAGTTGAGCATCATTTCATCATCTTGGAAAAATACACCGTTATGCTGCCGGATTGACTCTGGATCACTTCGAGGAATGAAGACCTCTTAGTATTGGGCATCTCTTCTCGTTTGTAAGACAACGACTAGTGATGATTGTTAGTCTAGTTGTGAGTACATTGGATTTCGTGCATTGTAATCAGCATTCATCTATTTAGGATCAGATTTGGCATATTAGAGATTTCTGTTTTCAGTATTTTAGCTTTAGCAGATTTGTTGTTTTTATTCATAACTCCAAAAATATAAAAATATATATTGTGGGTATTGCATAAATGCATTGGTCTAGCCTAGGTGCCTCCATGTACAAGTTTATAGATTTTTGAAAGCAGATCCGAATTTTTAAATAAGAAATCGCCCATCTCTGCTAGGCCGTACCTTTTATTTGTCTTGGGATTTGTGCATTGGTTGATATCTGCGTTTTAAGTCTGTTTCTTGTGTAGATCTGAACGCCATCATGTTAGTATTGCTTTGCATATAATTTCATGTCAATTGAGTGTGTAGTATGGGAATTTCGAACTGCCTAAGGTAGCTTTTTGCTGCTGGTTAAAAGAGGAGACTGCTGGTCTGTCAATACAGCTAAAAGAAATCTGCATTTCCATTGCTGGTTGGTGTTGAGAGTTCTCAAGCCTTCGTGGATACTTCATCGGGGTTGGCCAAGTTGAGAATAAGGTTGGATCTATTGAATAATCTCTTCATTTCAGTTCATTTCTCAGCATAGGGACTTGTTAATGCTGATTTGTATTGTTAGCAAGTTATCATCTCTCATATTGTGGCAAGTGAAATGATCTTCTTTGTAAACTGACAGTAGTACTGGCAGTATCTATCGAGCTTTCTCACATCTGATTTGTAATGCTTCATTTCATTCTAAGTTATTGTAATAGTTACAGCTCCGCCCTATGGTAGCTACTTTCCCGTCTTGGGTCAGCAAGCACATTCTGGGTGTTAAGTAGTTTCAGTATTCAGCATTTCCTTCAAGTTTGCTTTCAGTATTAGTTAGAAATAGTATAACTCCGCCCTATGGTAGCTACTTCCCATTCTGGGTGAGCAAGCACATTCTGGGTGTCGAGTAGTTTCATTATTCAGTATTTAATTTCAAGCTTTGCTTTCGGTAGTCACTCCGTCATATGGTCGCCCCTCACTCCGCCTTGGATTGGGTAGCACATACTTGACGTTGAGTTCCCTTCTGTATCTTGAGTTTACTTTCTTGCACATTTCGGTTTATCCATCTAACCTTAACGGGTGCACTTGCTTGAATGTTGTAATCTGTTAATTAAAAAAACGAAAAAATTGGCTAGGTATATTTCAGTTTTGTATCCTTAGAGGATATTTTTGACAGGCATGATCGTTATATCCAAGATCAGAAGAGGTCAGGGGTGAATACTTCGTCAGAATATAGTCAAGTTAACATAGGTACTGAAGACAAGCCTCGGCTTGTGAATTTGGGCAAATGTTGTACTCCCGAAGAAACTGAGAGGTTTATCGCCTTGTTCAAGCAGTACAAGGATGTTTTTGCTTCGTCATACGAAGATTTAAAGGTCTTCACACCCATTGAATTGTCTCATACAATTCCACTGAAGTATGAAGTTAAGCCTTTTCGGCAGAAACAAAGACATTATAATCCGCGAATTCAAGATACTGTCTATGCGGAAATTCAGAACATGGTGGACTCTAGAATAATTTTTCCTATTCATCACTCCACCTGGGTGTCAAATATCGTTCCTGTGCGCAAAAAGAATGGAGAAATCAGAATTTGCGTTGATTTCAGGAACTTGAATCAATCGTCCTTAAAGGACAATTATCCCTTACCTATCATGGAGCATATATTGCAGACAGTTACCGGATCGGAAATGCTATCACTTCTTGATGGTTTTTTTGGCTACAATCAGATTGCAGTGGCTGAGGAGGATCAGATCAAGACAGCTTTCACCACGCCGTGGGGAACGTTTGCTTATGAGAGGATGCCTTTCGGCCTTATCAACGCTGGTGCTACTTTTCACAGAGCCATGGATTTAGCATTTGGGGATCTTAGGAATAAGGTCATAGTCGTCTATCTTGATAACTTAACCTTTTTTTCAGATAAACGGAGTGATCACTTTTCACACCTTGTGAAAGTGTTCGAGAGATGTAGGTGTTGTGACGTTTTTCACACATCGCCCCATTGCAAATGGGGACCCCCTAATTTTGGCTTTGCTTTTCGTTTGTTTTGTCGTTGTCTCTCTTTTCTACTGTCTGCCTTTCGGGGGTTGTGCCCATCTTTGAGCTTAAGCGTGAAACTGACCAAATCTGAAAATTAGGGTTTCATTTTTCCGGTCAATCCAAAGGTCGAATAAAGTGAATAAATTGAAAATTGAACTTAACATTGTTGTAAATGTTTCAATGAGGTTCGTGATTTTCATCAAAATCAGGATACTTACTATTTTAGTAAAGTGTGCAATTCTGAACAATCGCGAACAATTTAATTCCGATAATCACCGCGGCATTGTAAGCATCCCATTTCGTATGCAAAATTTGGCCAACAGGCAACTTTCTATTTTAGCATCCCACCGGGACAAATTTTAGGTTTGATGCGAGTTTCCTTTGCATGTGCGTATTCCTTCGGGTTTTGACGCACGATGATATAACATGCAAAAAGAGACAATCACTTTCGAGAATTCAGCCGCCGAGGCTATTTTTAGGGTTTGCATGTTAGGGTTTCTTTTGCATGTCGGGTGATTCCTGATGGGTTTTTCGAGAGCTTCGCGATGGTGTGACATGCAAACGAAGATACTCGCTCAGTAAGGAACTTGCTATTTTTAGCAGGTATGTCCCGGCAGCCGCCTCCCAGCAGTTCAGAATCATGAGCTGATCGCAGTGCCGCAGAAACGAGAGCAAACAGAGATCTTTTGATACACATGCAGAGCGAATTAGGGTTTCCAACTTCGGAGCCTGAAAAGAGGGGTCAAAAGTCAGAATTTTCGAAAACCGGTGTAAACCACCGCGATCAGTATCCTTCAAGCTATCTGCTGGTGAAATTTCAAGTCAAACAGAGCACTTACTATTTGTAGTAAGTCAGATTGGAAATTGGCTAAAAATAGTAAATTGAGTGCATGCGTCAGTGTCAGCAGTAAGGTCACGTGGTGAGGAGCACCTCATTCAAATTTCAAGTCGATCAGAGCAGTGGAGCTATCAAAAACAAGAGGTTACTATTTATAGTAAACCACCTTCAGAAATGGGCTAAAAATAGCAAGGTGACTAAAAATGGCAGTGTCGACAAAACAACGAGGTCATGAGGGTGCTATGTTTAAAATTTCAAGTCGTTCCGAGTTTCAGAGATACAAATTCAGAGGGCTTACTATAAATAGCAGGGCGTGAAAGCTAGCAGAAGAAGGTAAAAATGTCTAAGTCTGAGTTTCATCCAGCAGACACCTCCAAATGCGCCATGCTTGCCTTCAAGATGATCAAAAATATTCTATGAAATGAGTTCATCCTCCTGCCACCCCAAAATGCGCCCAAGTTGGTAGGGTGGAAGCATGAAAAATATTCTAAGGCATTGTTTCATCCTGTTGCTAGGCCAAAATGCGCCCAAGGGTAGTTGATAGCAAAAAAAAAAAAAATTCTAAGTGTTTGAACTCGTCCTTCAGCACCCTCAAAAGGCGCCAGCTGAAAAGAAGTCAAATGGGTCAACACATTTCATCCTGCAGCTATGTGAAAATGCGCCCAAGCAAGAAGGTCAAACGGGTCAATGAAGTTTATCCTTCACCCTTGCCTAAATGCGCCCATACTTCAAGTTCCATCCTCCTCAAGGCAAGAAATGCGCCCAAGCTAGAAATGGTCAAGGGAAGTCAAAGTTTTAATCCTCCATGCATGGTGAAATGCGCCCATCCTTCATCAAGGCAAGAATGCACCCAAGAAAGTCAACAAGTCAAAGAGTTTTATCCTCCTCACATAGTAAAATGCGCCCACCTCCAAGCATAACATGCATGAGAATTTTCTAAGTAAGAAATTCGTCCTCCTAGAGGCATCAAATGCGCCCAAATCAGGGCATGTGAAGACAAAACCAATGGCATGCAAAGAGACAAAACGTATGCATGCAAGGAGGGAATATTCCAAATGAGTTGAAAGGCAAGTTTTAAAATCCACTTCATAATGTAAATCCGCCCAAGTGTAGAATAGAGTCAACAAGTCAAAAGAAGGCATTGGAAATTGAAATCCCTCTCACCCTCTCAAATGCGCCGAAGGATAAAAGGGGAGATGAGTGCTAGGCGTTGACTCCATGACATCAAATATGCGCCCAAAGGGGAAGATAAAATATTGCTAGGCGTGGTGAAGTTGAATATCCACCCTCAAGTGTGATGTGCGCCATGCAAGGTGATGAGTGTTAAAGGGGTGTTGGAAGTATTTCTCAAGGCGTGGTGAATTTAAACATTCTTCTTGAAGTGTCATATGCGCCCAAAGTAATATGTGTTAGAAAATTTTTTCTAAGGCGCATGAGGTGGTGAAACAAAATGCTAGGCATAGTTTTAATTTTCTCCAAGTATGGTATGGGTGAAGAATGAGATATAAGACAAGGTGATGAAGATTTTTCATAAGATGTTGAAATTTTCAAAATGAATAAATTTTTCCTAAGGCATTGAAGATGTTGGAGGGTGAAATATGCTAAGCGCCCTCGCGAAGATGTTCTAAGTAAGGTTGGTGACTTTCTCGCAGGCAAGGAAGAGCAAGATCGAATAAAATTTTCTAAGGCAAATTTTCTAAGTGCAGGATGATTTAAAATTTTCTAAGGCAAATATTTTGTTCCTTAGAAAATACGTCTAGACCCAGGGTGGTGAAATTTTTCTTGAGGCATGGATGAATTTGCCAGTGAAGAAGTCAGATGGTGCTTGCTACACAGGGTCAATGAAAATTTTCAAGTCGGAACAGCAAAATTCTCAGAGGAGATGAAGAAATGAAATAAATTGTTGAAAATTATTTTTCCAAGGTTCAAAATTCCAGAAAATTAAATGAACCCGTTCATCGTGCACCCATGCGTTCGACGCGTTCAGAGGGAAATTTTCTTCTGGGTATTGAAGACTATCGATGAGGAATAGATTTTGAAGTCTTCGATGCTTCGCTGCGGCCTTCCGAATGAATATTTCAAATGGGCACTAGGTTGATGAATTTTCCTAAGGGAAGTTCGAAAATTTTCTAAGGCAAGGTGAAGAAAATGTGTTCTCAAGGTGAAATCCTCCAGACAATGAATTTGAAATGAACTGCCTAGGAGAATTTTCTCAAATTCTTCGTGAAGATGATTTTCCTGAGCCAGAGATGAATGAGATCAAAGTTGCGAGCACCTCAGCTGGAAAAGTAAAGGGGAATACAGTTGAAGTCAAGATGTTGGAAAATCTTGAAGGATGAAGTTGGCTAAGGAAGGCGATGAACGCTTGAAAATTAGAGCATGAGAATCGGGTAAGTAAGTTAAGATTATATTATGAAGTGTTCTAATACCCTTCTCCTTGCTTGTTTTGCAGGAGGAACGTCGAGACCAAGTGATGATGACTTAAGATGATGAAGAAAGTGATCCAAGATGATATTTCGACTTCGAAGGGAGGAAAGTTGCAAGAAAATGGCTAAGTGTTGAAGAAACATTTTCAAGGCTCAAGATGAAAAGAAGAATGAAGACCCTCAAGTGGAAGAAGTCAAAGAGCAACGCCAAGAAAGAAGATCAAGAATAGTGTGAACGCATCTACAAACGGAATCTTCTAGAAGGGATAATGGACATTATGGCTCATTTATTACCCCTCTCTTTTGTGGCGGTTTTTAGGGCAAATCTTGTTTAGGGCTGAGGTGGCACGATCTGGGCCATCCAGTCAATTGTAACCCTAGCCGTCTTTTGGGACTTGGCCAACTATAAAAGGGGGAGTCCCCCTCATTTGTATCGTAGTAGACAGTAGGATTAGAGTAGAAGTCGGAGTAGAGAGACAACTAGGTGATAGCTTAGAGTAACTTAGTATAGATTGATAGTGTAGTTTGAAGAAGAGGGAAAGTTTTCCCTTTGAAAACTTTGTAAGAAATTGTTGTGAACACTCTCTCAATAAAAGAGTTTTTCATTGATGGTGAATTTCGTCTTTGTTGTGAGTAGCTAGCAAGGTTTCTTCGTCCTTCCGATTCAAATGGTAGCATAAAATAGTTCAAAGTAGTATAACTTTTATTCCATGCAAGTAGATAGTAACTGTGGAATGTGGTGTTTGATCTAAGCAACTCCGTCTATCCATACCACTAGTGTATTTGCTGATGGTGAATGCGCCTTGTGTGGTCAACTAGAATATCATGTGTTCAACTTCAATCACAGTTTGAATGATGGTATGCGTCGTTGTGATGGTATCTTTATGTCAAGTGGTGGTTTGAACATCTTTAGTCATCTCCCTCGAAGATTGCACCGACTCCGTGGAAGCTGTCCGATGCGAGGCAAAGCGAAGTTCGGTTGAAGTTTGCTGAAGTTGAGCTCCATATCCCACGCCTTAGAATAGATTTAGACTCTCTGAATCCTACCCCATTTCAATTCAGTACTTTCTGGTTAGAATAGGTAACCCGAACTTCATAGACAATCTTTCGAGCATTTGAATTGCTTTCTCCGCTGCCGAACAATTCCATAAGTCCCCTTGAAATACCAGCAAATCACATCGAGCCAAACTGAGCCTATTCGCACTGAAAGAATCTTGGAGTTGAACGCACGAACTTTCTTGCAATCTTAGCGCGCAGAATACTTTGATCAAGAGAGAATAGGGAAGCCGTTGGCAACTTTATTCTGCGTTGGTGCGGTCACGAAAAACACATCAACAGAATTGGCGCTAGAAGGAGGGCGAGCTTCGAATTGTTCCAGAGGCTGGAAGGAACCAGTATGAGCTTTGAAATTTCCAAATCAGAGATATGTTAGATCTCTCTTATGTCAAAAAATCCAAAAAAAGTGAAAAGTTAAAAAATTCAAAAAAATCAAAAAAGAGATTTCTCAGTGGATGGATATATTTCTTGCTCTCAAGGCAGTCTTACAGATATTGCTCGGATTCATGAAAGATTGAATGCACAATTATGCCCCGAGAATTTGTCTAAGTTTGCTTTGCCAGGAAGATGTCGAATTCATGAGACCTCCCAGCACGAAGAAATCAATTGCTTAACATTCCTCTCAAGGATAGAGCTTGTTCTCCAGGGGAAAATTTTCTTTTGGGATGTCCCCAAGCCAGGAGTATTGGATGTAGAACCCGATGATTATAGCCTTCCAGAAGTTGTGGAGGAGGCTTTCGCGAGATTCATACTTAGGATCCAAAATCAGTTAGAACTTGGCAATGTTTGCTTGAAGGGTGTTTTGCTCCCTCATTGGTGCCGGATTCACAACGCACCTCATCCAGAGTTCACTTGCCCAACATGTGAGGAAGCCATCAACTTCGCCAGATGTCCCCTCGGATTACCAGTACTACCATATGGATTCTTCAAAGAAAAAAGATGGATTGAATATGCCACACAAACGTTTTCAGCACCAAATGAAGAGGATACCTCAACATCATCTAACAACACGGAAAATAAGTTACAACAAGACAATGTGATCGAGCTTAGGGAGCAAGCAGATGAAGATTGTTCCTACATCACGCTAGAACAAGAGGCTATTGGAGAAAAGATCAAAGAAGCAATGGGATGTATTCAAGCAAGAGGAAACACCCAAGGCAACTGTCAGCATGTAGAAGTGAATGAATGTACAAAATTGCAAGTTATTGAAGAGCATCAAGGACCAGGAATGGAGAACTTAGCTCAAAGTAGAGATGGTATGAGAAACCTTCAATGTTCATTCATCCGAGGGGGAAGCGATTCTAGTACACTTCAAGAAGGAACGCCCCTTGATGAAAAGGTTCAATCATGCGTGAACAAGATGGAAGAAATGGTAAGCAGCTTAAGGCAAAATGATGTGTTTGAAGATCAATGGGCTACCAAGATGGGGGCAAAATATGAAATGCATTTTGCATCAATACTTGATCCATTATTCACAGTCATGGAAGAATTGCTTGATGAGATTGAAACAAATGAAACACTTCCTGATAAAGAGATAGAAAATGAAGAACAATTCGGGTTGGGGCTTGATCCATTGCTAGAGATTCAAAAGAAGCCAGCGCATGAAGTAATCCAAGTTTCCAAATGCTCTTTCGAATTGATTTCCCGCCCCACTCCTCCCAGTTTGGATCATCTCCACGTTTTGGATGCAAGAGGTTTGGTTCACCATCAACTTCGACCTCCTGACGAAGCAATGGACGGCGAGCAAGAATTCATGCCAGCGAATGAAGACCACCAGGTTATATCTTTCCCTACTATTGGCTACAAAGAATATCATTTTGATTATGGAGATTTAGGAAAGAAGACTTGTTTATGGATTAATCATGGTCCGGATGAGTTGCCTCAATTGCTAATCTTTCCTAAAGTTTTGCTTGAATTTGAGATTCATATTGTGAAAGATTACTTTTTTGAGTTCAAGGACAAATTTGCTAGGCTTCGCACTATCACCATTGTCCTATCATTGCTAAACATCCTGAGAAATCATGCTAGGAGTTGCATGTACTTAGGTCTTTTGATTGTTGTTCGCTTAAAATTTTTGTTTTTGTTTAGATTAGTTGCCTTGCTTTTGTAGTTTAGTTCGCTTTCAATAAATGGAGGATCCCATTTGTGAGGGGGGTGTTGTGTTCACTAGGGCCCAACACAATGTTGGTCCATTTCTTAGATAATCATTTAGGAAGTGCTTTAGAATCAGAGGTTGTTCTTTCAAGTCTTATCATTTGGTTAGGATTTGTACTCGACTCGGAAGGGAATCATCTATTGTGTCTTGACACCAATTCTCGCGATTGCTATATTTCACACACATGATTAATTGCTCTAAGTCATTGAGGTTTCTTAGGAGAGGTTTTGGCAGGTGAAAATTTTACGTCTTGCTTCAGCGCCACTACAATTCTCAAACCCATTGGAGGCTTCATTGCCTGCCAGCCAATCAAGGAATTGACGGAGAAATCAAATGAAGAAAAGAAATATCTGAAAAGAAAAAGAAAGAAAATGAGAAATTAAAAGAAATATTATGAAATATTGGTTTTGGGAACATACGAGTAACTCCACCGGGGCTATGGACTCCCGGTCGATAGTGGAGCAATATTTGTGGGAATTGTAGCGATAACCTCGTCGGGGCTATGGATGCCTGATTGGCAGCGAGGCAATGTCTAGGATGCTTTTCAAGTTAAGATATTTATTTAACTTGCTGGGACGGATTCTGGGAACTTCAATGGTCTTTTGAGCTGGAATAAACGCATATGCACACACTTGTAATCAAAAGATGAGGTGCCTTGATCCAATTTAGGATTTTTCTTCCCTTTTAAGTATATCCCCTAGCCAGTTGATGGGTTGGAAGGATTATCCAAAGGTTCTGAGTATGGAATGGATTTTGTCTTTGAAATGTTCAGGAACATTTATTCAGGTTGGGGCTAATGTTGTGACGTTTTTCACACATCGCCCCATTGCAAATGGGGACCCCCTAATTTTGGCTTTGCTTTTCATTTGTTTTGTCGTTGTCTCTCTTTTCTACTGTCTGCCTTTCGGGGGTTGTGCCCATCTTTGAGCTTAAGCGTGAAACTGACCAAGTCTGAAAATTAGGGTTTCATTTTTCCCGGTCAATCCAAGGTCAAATAAAGTGAATAAATTGAAAATTGAACTTAACATTGTCGTCAGCATGTTTCCATAGGTTCTCAGCAGATTTTCATCAAAATCCGGATACTTACTATTTTTAGTAAGTGTGCAATTCACAGGCAATCTGCGGCAATCTCAAAATTCCCAGTCACACGGCATTGAGAATGCATCGGTGCTCGCATGCAAAATTTGGGCGAGGCAACTTTCTATTTTTAGCGTCTAGCTTCCGGGATAAATTTCCGGTTCAAATCAGAGTTTTCCTTTGCATGTCTGCGTATTCCTTCTGGGTTTTTCGAGACCTCCGCGATGATATAACATGCAAAACAGACGATCACTTTCAGAATTCAGCCTTCCGAGGCTATTTTTAGGGTTTGCATGTTAGGGTTTCTTTTGCATGTCGGGTGATTCCTGATGGGTTTTTCGAGAGCTTCAAGATGGTGTGACATGCAAACGAAGATACTCGCTCAATAAGGAACTTGCTATTTTTAGCAGGTATGTCCCGGCAGCCGCCTCCCAGCAGTTTAGAATCACGAGCTGATCGCAGTGCCGCAGAAACGAGAGCAAACAGAGATCTTTTGATACACATGCAGAGCGAATTAGGGTTTCCAACTTCGGAGCCTGAAAAGAGGGGTCAAAAGTCAGAATTTTCGAAAACCGGTGTAAACCACCGCGATCAGTATCCTTCAAGCTATCTGCTGGTGAAATTTCAAGTCAAACAGAGCACTTACTATTTGTAGTAAGTCAGATTGGAAATTGGCTAAAAATAGTAAATTGAGTGCATGCGTCAGTGTCAGCAGTAAGGTCACGTGGTGAGGAGCACCTCATTCAAATTTCAAGTCGATCGGAGCAGTGGAGCTATCAAAAACAAGAGGTTACTATTTATAGTAAACCACCTTCAGAAATGGGCTAAAAATAGCAAGGTGACTAAAAATGGCAGTGTCGAAAGAACAACGAGGTCATGAGGGTGCTATGTTTAAAATTTCAAGTCGTTCCGAGCTTCAGAGATGCAAATTCAGAGGGCTTACTATAAATAGCAGGGAGTGAAAGCTAGCAGAAGAAGGTAAAAATGTCTAAGTCTGAGTTTCATCCAACAGACACCTCCAAATGCGCCATGCTTTCCTTCAAGATGATCAAAAATATTCTATGAAATGAGTTCATCCTCCTGCCACCCCAAAATGCGCCCAAGTTGGTAGGGTGGAAGCATGAAAAATATTCTAAGGCATTGTTTCATCCTGTTGCTAGGCCAAAATGCGCCCAAGGGAAGTTGATAGCAAAAAAAAAAAAATTCTAAGTGTTTGAACTCGTCCTTCAGCACCCTCAAAAGGCAACCAGTGGAAAAGAGGTCAAATGGGTCAACACATTTCATCCTGCAGCTATGTGAAAATGCGCCCAAGCAAGAAGGTCAAACGGGTCAATGAAGTTTATCCTTCACCCTTGCCTAAATGCGCCCATACTTCAAGTTCCATCCTCCTCAAGGCAAGAAATGCGCCCAAGCTAGAAATGGTCAAGGGAAGTCAAAGTTTTAATCCTCCATGCATGGTGAAATGCGCCCATCCTTCATCAAGGAAAGAATGCACCCAAGAAAGTCAACAAGTCAAAGAGTTTTATCCTCCTCACATAGTAAAATGCGCCCACCTCCAAGCATAACATGCATGAGAATTTTCTAAGTAAGAAATTCGTCCTCCTAGAGGCATCAAATGCGCCCAAATCAGGGCATGTGAAGACAAAACCAATGGCATGCAAAGAGACAAAACGTATGCATGCAAGGAGGGAATATTCCAAATGAGTTGAAAGGCAAGTTTTAAAATCCACTTCATAATGCAAATCCGCCCAAGTGTAGAATAGAGTCAACAAGTCAAAAGAAGGCATTGGAAATTTGAAATCCCTCTCACCCTCTCAAATGCGCCGAAGGATAAAAGGGGAGATGAGTGCTAGGCGTTGACTCCATGACATCAAATATGCGCCCAAAGGGGAAGATAAAATATTGCTAGGCGTGGTGAAGTTGAATATCCACCCTCAAGTGTGATGTGCGCCATGCAAGGTGATGAGTGTTAAAGGGGTGTTGGAAGTATTTCTCAAGGCGTGGTGAATTTAAACATTCTTCTTGAAGTGTCATATGCGCCCAAAGTAATATGTGTTAGGAAATTTTTTCTAAGGCGCATGAGGTGGTGAAACAAAATGCTAGGCATAGTTTTAATTTTCTCCAAGTATGGTATGGGTGAAGAATGAGATATAAGACAAGGTGATGAAGATTTTTCATAAGACGTTGAAATTTTCAAAATGAATAAATTTTTCCTAAGGCATTGAAGATGTTGGAGGGTGAAATATGCTAAGCGCCCTCGCGAAGATGTTCTAAGTAAGGTTGGTGACTTTCTCGCAGGCAAGGAAGAGCAAGATCGAATAAAATTTTCTAAGGCAAATTTTCCAAGTGCAGGATGATTTAAAATATTCTAAGGCAAATATTTTGTTCCTTAGAAAATACGTCTAGACCCAGGGTGGTGAAATTTTTCTTGAGGCATGGATGAATTTGCCAGTGAAGAAGTCAGATGGTGCTTGCTACACAGGGTCAATGAAAATTTTCAAGTCGGAACAACAAAATTCTCAGAGGAGATGAAGAAATGAAATAAATTGTTGAAAATTATTTTTCCAAGGTTCAAAATTCCAGAAAATTAAATGAACCCGTTCATCGTGCACCCATGCGTTCGACGTGTTCAGAGGGAAATTTTCTTCTGGGTATTGAAGACTATCGATGAGGAATAGATTTTGAAGTCTTCCATGCTTCGCTGCGGCCTTCCGGATGAAGATTTCAAATGGGCACTAGGTTGATGAATTTTCCTAAGGGAAGTTCGAAAATTTTCTAAGGCAAGGTGAAGAAAATGTGTTCTCAAGGTGAAATCCTCCAGACAATGAATTTGAAATGAACTGCCTAGGAGAATTTGCTCAAATTCTTCGTGAAGATGATTTTCCTGAGCCAGAGATGAATGAGATCAAAGTTGCGAGCACCTCAGCTGGAAAAGTAAAGGGGAATACAGTTGAAGTCAAGATGTTGGAAAATCTTGAAGGATGAAGTTGGCTAAGGAAGGCGATGAACGCTTGAAAATTAGAGCATGAGAATCGGGTAAGTAAGTTAAGATTATATTATGAAGTGTTCTAATACCCTTCTCCTTGCTTGTTTTGCAGGAGGAACGTCGAGACCAAGTGATGATGACTTAAGATGATGAAGAAAGTGATCCAAGATGATATTTCGACTTCGAAGGGAGGAAAGTTGCAAGAAAATGGCTAAGTGTTGAAGAAACATTTTCAAGGCTCAAGATGAAAAGAAGAATGAAGACCCTCAAGTGGAAGAAGTCAAAGAGCAACGCCAAGAAAGAAGATCAAGAATAGTGTGAACGCATCTACAAACGGAATCTTCTAGAAGGGATAATGGACATTATGGCTCATTTATTACCCCACTCTCTTTTGTGGCGGTTTTTAGGGAAAATCTTGTTTAGGGCTGAGGTGGCACGATCTGGGCCATCCAGTCAATTGTAACCCTAGCCGTCTTTTGGGACTTGGCCAACTATAAAAGGGGGAGTCCCCCTCATTTGTATCGTAGTAGACAGTAGAGAGGACATAGAGTAGAAGTCGGAGTAGAGAGACAACTAGGTGATAGCTTAGGAGTAACTTAGTATAGATTGGTAGTGTAGTTTGAAGAAGAGGGAAAGTTTTCCCTTTGAAAACTTTGTAAGAAATTGTTGTGAACACTCTCTCAATAAAAGAGTTTTTCATTGATGGTGAATTTCGTCTTTGTTGTGAGTAGCTAGCAAGGTTTCTTCGTCCTTCCGATTCAAATGGTAGCATAGTTCTAAGTAGTATAATTTTATTCCATGCAAGTAGATGTTAATCGTGCAATGTGGTGTTTGATCTAACAAACTTCGTCTATCCATAACACTAGTGTATTTGCTGACGGTGAATGCGCCTTGTGTGGTCAACTGGAATATCATGTACTTAACTTCAATCACAGTTTGAATAATGGTATGCGTCGTTGTGATGGTATCTTTATGTCAAGTGGTGGTTTGAACATCTTTAGTCATCTCCCTTGAAGATTGCACCGACTCCGTGGAAGCTGTCCGATGCGAGGCAAAGCGAAGTCCGGTTAGAAGATTGCTGAAGTTGAGCTCCATATCCCACGCCTTAGAATAAATTTAGACTCTCTGAATCCTACCCCATTTCAATTCAGTACTTTCTGGTTAGAATAGGTAACCCGAACTTCATAGACAAATCTTTCGAGCATTTGAATTCCTTTCTCCGCTGCCGAACAATTCCGTAAGTCCCCTTGAAATACCAGCAAATCACATCGAGCCAAACTGAGCCTATTCGCACTGAAAGAACCTTGGAGTTGAACGCACGAACTTTCTTGCAATCTTAGCGCGCGGAATACTTTGATCAAAAGAGAATAGGGAAGCCGTTGGCAACTTTATTCTGCGTTGGTGCGGTCACGAAAAACATACTTAGGATCCAAGGTCAGTTGGAACTTGGCAATGATCCCTTGAAAGGTATTTTGCTCCCTCGTTGGTGTCGAATTCACAATGCGCCTCATCCAGAGTTCACTTGCACAACATGTGAACTAGCCATCAACTTCGCCAGAAGTCGCCTCGGATTACCAGTGCTACCATATGGACTATTCAAAGACAAAATATGGATTGAATATGCCACACAAACGTTTTTAGCACCAAATGAAGAATGTACTTCAACACCATCCAACAACAAGGAGAATAAGTCACTAGAGGACGTGATCGAGCTCAGGGAGCAAGTGGATGAAGATTGTTCCTACATCACACTAGAACAAGAGGCTATTGGAGCAAAGATCAAGGAAGTAGTGGGATACATCCAAGGAAAAGAAACCACACAAGGCAACTGTCAGCATACAGAAGTGAATGAATGTACTAGATTACAAGTTATTGAAGATCATCAAGAACTAGGAATGGAGGACTTAGCTCGAAGTAGAGATGGAGGAGAACGTGAAGAGGGAAGTGATTTCGGTACGCTCCAAGAAGGAATGCTCCTTGATGAAAAGATCCAATCATGCATGAACAAGATGGAAGAAATGGTAAGCAGCTTAAGGCAAGATGATGTGTTTGATGATTGATGGGCTACCAAGATGGAGGCAAAATATGAAAGGCACTTCGCATCAACACTTGATCCATTATTCACAATCATGGAAGAGTTGCTTGATGAAATTGAAACAAATGAAGTGTTGCCTGAAAAGGAGATAGAAAATGAAGAGCAATTCGGGTTGGGGCTTGAGCCGTTGTTAGGTATTCAAAAGGAGCTAGCGCATGAAGTAATCCAAGTTTCCAAATGCTCTTTCAAATTGATTTCCCACCCCACTCCTCCCAGTTTGGATCATCTCCATGCTTTGGATGCGAGAGGCTTGGTTCACCATCAACTTCGGCCTCCTGATGAAGCAATGGACGACAGGCAAGCATGCAGGCCAGGGGATGAAGACTACCAGGTTATATCTTTCCCCGCTGTTGATTACAAGGAATATCATTTTGATTATGGAGATTTAGGAAAGAAAACTTGTTTATGGATTAATCATGGTCCAGATGAGTTGCCCCAGTTACTAATCTTTCCTGAAGTTTTGCCTGAATTTCAGATTTGTCCTTTGAGAGGATATTTTTCTGAGTTTAAAGACAAGTTTGCAAAACTTCGTACTATGACAACTACTTTGCTGTTACTACACATCCTGAGAAATCATGCTAGGAGTTGTATGTACTTAGGTCTTTTGATTGTTGTTTGCTTAAAGTTTTTTTTTTTGTTTAGATTAGTTGTCTTGCTTTCGTAGTTTAGTTTGCTTTCAATAATGGGGATCCCATTTGTGAGGGGGGTGTTGTGTTGTTTCCGCCACACTCCAGTACAACGTTGATATAATGTTGGTCCATTGCTTGGACAATTATTCAGGAAGTGCTTTAGAATCTGAGGGTGTTCTTTCAAGTTTCATCATTTGGTTAGGAACTGTACTTGACTCGGAAGGGAATCATCTATTGTGTCTTGACACCAAGTCTCACGATTGCTATATTTTACACACATGATTAATTGCTCTAAATCATTGAGGTTTCTTAGGAGAGGTCTTGGCAGGTGAAAATCTTACATCTTGCTTCAGCGCCATTGCAATTCTCAAACCCATTGGAGGCCTCATTGCCTGCCAGCCAATCAAGGAATTGACGGAGAATCAATATGCTGAAAGAAAATATCTGAGAAAATGAAAAATGAAAGAAAATATTATGAAATATTGGTTTTGGGAATGTGCGAGTAACTCCACCGGGGCTATGGACGCCCGGCCGACAGTGGAGCAATATTCGTGGGAATTATAGCGACAACCTCGTCGGGGCTATGGACGCCTGATTGGCAGCGAGGCAATGTCTAGGATGCTTTTGAAGTCAAGATATTTATTTAACTTGCTGGGACGGATTCTGGGAACTTCAATGGTCTTTTGAGCTGGAACAAACGCATATGCACACACTTGTAATCAAAAGATGAGGTACCTTGATCCAATTTGGGATTTTTCTTCCCTTTTAAGTATATCCCCTAGCCAGTTGATGGGTTGGAAAGATTATCCAAGGGTTTTGAGTATGGAATGGATTTTGTCTTTAAGCCTAAGGGTTCAAATAGACAAATGGAGTGGTTTTATGAGGGTGATGATATTGCTGATTTAACATACCAGCAAGCTGGTTTTAAGGATGGGAGTATGCGACCTATCTTTCTCGTCAATGCAAAAGGTGAGAAGATAGAACCGAAGATTGAGGAGCATGAGATGATTCAGGGGGATTATCATTTTGATTTTAGTCCCATGGGATCAGAGGGGTTTGATTGGGATCAGTACAGTTATGAGGCTCAGTTTGTACAAAATCCTCTTTATGAGGCGGATGCTACATCTTCCTATGATAATCCGCTCTTTGAGGTGGATGTCGATTCTACTCTTGACCTTGATTTAGGCCAGAGCGTTGATCATAGTATTGGAGATTCCGTTAGTGCATCGAGATTTCAGACAGAGCTCGTTGAGGAGTTTTCCAGTGTGTACATGGTCAGGAGTCTACACAGTTTCATTTTCAGTCATCATGTACATGACCTGTTTCAGATGCACAATTCTGGTAGGCACGTGTTAGACATGTTGGATGATAGCATATCTCGTGCAGTTTTAGGGGGCAAGTGTTCTCAGCAGTTTGACTTGCTTTCTTATGAGTTCCTCTCTCCTGTGACAGATGGTGTTGAGATTGACAGGATACAGCATGATGATCCAGTTGATCAGATTTGGGAGTTACAGGAGACAGTTGATGACAGTAGGGACATTTCACGGCACTATCCTTGGGATCCTGGTGGAGTGGTTGATTCTTTGTTGTTGAGATTGCTTGCGGACAAGCAATTTCCGGGAGGGCGGACTGTAATGTCCCCTTTTTTCGGTGTGATCATGTTTGATGGTGTTTAGCCCATTACTCAGACTCTTGTAGGCTAATAGGTTGGTTAGAGGGTCAGTGGTACTTTCTGGAGAGTTTGATTGTTCTGGCTTTCAAAGCCCAGTGACTGGTTCACAGCAGGCGTTGGCAGTGCAGGAGTCGACAGCTTCTAACGGCATAGGATTATATGGTGTTTTGAGTGAGTTATGGGTTTTTAAGTGATTTAAATATTAATTGATTTAATATTTAATTATAAAGTCAAATTGACTTTATATTTTTAAATCACTTAAATATTTTCTAAAAAAGTGATTTAATATTTTAAATCACTTAAATGAATAAAGTGCCCCAAGTATTTAATCCATGAACTATTGAGATGAATTAAATATTATTTAAAAAGATTTTTAAAACCTAAAAATGGCGTACTTGCTTGGAATGCGTGCTTTTGCATAAAAGGGCATTTCTGGCAATAGAAACTCATCTTTTGACAATTTCACTTTGCCTTGTGCTATTTTCTCCTGTGCATTCTCCTGTGACGAGGGTTTGAACATTTGTCCATTGAGGAATGATAACTCTTCAGTGTGAGTGCTTTTGAGGCTGTGAAAGATCAGCTGAATCAGTACAGTTGAGAGCTTCATACAGAGGTTCTACAGATTCAAACAAAGAATTATTATTTGGGTTTTCAATTCTGAAAAGAGGGTTTCTTCATCTTGAGGCATCCTCATCACCAACTCTTCAGCTTTCATCTTATTTCTCCAGTGGTTGACTTGGGCCATACATTTGCCTTGGTTTTTGTGCTTCTCTGGAAAAGGCGTGTGAAGGAACTTGAAGAAACGCCTTCTTCTTTGCTTGTTTTTGTGCTTCATCTTTGGCGTCTTGCATTTTCAGAGCATTGTACCACGTTTCTGAGTGGGAGAAGTCAGATCTGGTGGCTTGGCATCCATTTTGTCAGTTTCTCAGCATTCTTGGCTGGCAAGCTGGCTACTGTTTTAAATAAAATAACTGGAGACTTTCTGGTATGTCTGTTATTCATGATCTAATTGTTTCAGTATAATAACAACTTCTGCATTTCCATTTTGTAAGAAACTGCTTTATATTTCAGTTTACAAGAAAAAATATGCTGCACCCCTTCTCTTCTGTCTATTAAAAATTCTCTAAAAAACTAAATAACACCTATAGACTTAAGAAAATTAAGGGTTTTGAATTGAGAGCCAGCTGGGCTCATCACAATATGGAGCTCAACTTCAGCAAACTTCAACCAAACTTCGTTTTGCCTCACCTCGGACAACTTCCACGGAGTCGGTGCAATCTTCAAGGGAGATGACTAAAGATGTTCAAACCACCACTTGACATGAAGATACCATCACAACGACGCATACCGTCATTCAAATTGTGATTGAAGTTAGGCCCACAACGTTTCCAGTTGACCACACAAGGCGCATTCACCATCAGCAAACACACTAGTGGTATGGATAGACGAAGTTGCTTAGATCAAATGCCACATTCCACAGCTAACAACTACTTGCATAAAAATGAAATTAAGCTACTTTAAACTATTTTATGCTACCATTTGAATAGGAAGGACGAAGAAACCTTGCTAGCTACTCACAACAAAGACAAAATTCACCATCAATGAAAAACTCTTTTATTGAGAGAGTGTTCACAACAATTTCTTACAAAGTTTTCAAAGGGAAAACTTTCCCTCTTCTTCAAACTACCCTATCAATCTATACTAAGTTATTCTAAGCCATCACCTAGTTGTCTCTCTACTCCGACTTCTACTCTAATGAGATACAAATGAGGGGGACTCCCCTTTATATAGCTAGCCAAGTCCAACGGACGGCTCAGATTACAATCGGCTGGATGGCCCTGATCGTGCCACCTCAGCCCTAAACAAGATTCACCCTAAAAACTGCCACCAAGAGGAGTGGGGTAATAAATGAGCCATTAATGGCCACCATCTTTTAGAAGATTCCCGTCTGCAGATGCGTTCACACTGTTCTTGATTTTCTCATTCAGCCAATTTTGTTGATCGCTTGGAGGAGGGCAAAAGATTCTCTAAGATTGCCTCCTCAGATAATAAAATTTGATAGAATCTGGAGTTCAACTGCTCTTGATTTTCATCTTGACGTTGTTCTTCAACCTTGCTCGAACTTCCGCTCTTTTCTCCATCTTGAGTTTTGAAAACGCTCCTTCTTTGTCACTAAGTCTCAACACTTAGCCATTTTTCGCAACTTTCTCCCTTCATGTGAAACTCATAACTTTGTCTTCCTCCGAAGGTTGTAATATCATCGTGCTTCACCACTTCAAGTCATTGTGCTTTGGCCTCGACGTTCCTCCTGCAAAACAAGCAAGGAGAAGAGTATTAGAACACCTCATAATATAAATTCACCTTACCTGATTTTCACGCTTCGATCTTCAAAGGGCTCATCGTTTTTCCTTAGCCAACTTCGCGTTCAAATTCTTCATGCCTTAGCCAAATTTCCAACCCATCCTGCATTCTGCCTAGCGCACTTCACTTTGATATTTCATTCAACTCTGGTTCGAGAAAAATGCTTTCATCCGGAATTTGATAAAAAATCATCTAGGCGATCACCTTCAAATTCATCTATCGGGGCATTTTATCTTCACAAACATTGTTTATTCCTTGCCTTAGAAAATTTTTCAAATTTCCCTTAGGAAATTCATCAACCTGGTGCCCATTTAAAATCTTTACCTTGGAATCCTTGGCAAGCTGTGGAAGACCTTAGAATCCATTCCTCATCGATAATCCTCAATACCCAGAAGAAAATTTTCTCCATAATGCTTCGAATCCATGCGTACCCAATGAATGGGTTCATTTAATTTTCTTGAATTTTGAACCTTAGAAAATATTCTTTCAACAATTTATTTCATTTCTTCATCCCCTCTGAGAATTTTGTTGCTCTGACTTGAAATTTTTTACTCGTCCTGCAATGTTGGCACCTTCTGACTTCATCACTGGCAACTTCGCTCGGACTTCAGGAAAATTCATCACTCATCAGACTTAGGCATTTTTCCCAAAATATTTCGCCTTGGAAAATTTGAATCACTTAGCATTTTTGAAATTTTTTCCTTAGAATTTTTTTTTTTTTATTCACCTCCATCAACTTGCCTGTGAGAAAATTTTATCCATTCATCTCAGAAAATTCTCTTTCGAAACTCATCATGCCCAACATGTTTTATTTTTTTATTATTCCTCGTAGGCCTAATATTCCCAACGCCTAACATATTGTTGATCACCACACACACTAGGCGCACATCACACTTCATGAGGAATATTCAACGTGCCTTTGAAAAAAAAAATTCCAACACTTAGTATTTTCAACGCCTAGCAACTTTCCATTCAAATTCCTACCACCTTCTCTTCAACGCCTTAGTCACTTTATCTCCTAGCATACTCAAATTCCTACCACGTGGTATTGATTCTCTTCACACACTTGTCGAAGGACGTGGCGTACATTTTGTCAGCCTTCGCCTTGGATTTATATAACATATTGCCCGTAGCCAATATGCCAAACGCTTCGCCAATTGCATCAGGAGCGAAGTTGGCTAGTATCATACCATCTGGAGACACGATGGTCCGATCCTTCGGGCTATAAAAGTTGGCACATTCCAAGATCAACTCCGGACAACGAACCGCTGGTTGGAACCCTGCTGTTGCATATAATCCACTCTTCACAATATTGCGCGATGCCTCAGTAGGAAGATTGCCACCCTGCCCATACATTCTGCGCATGAAGGCCTCGAGGTTAAAGGGCCCGAGGTTGGTGTCCGTCAGGTTTCCGAACTTTGACACGATCTTGGATTCTGGGATAAAGGACTTCCTCAGACCCTTGATAATCGCCTGCCTGGAGGCGTTCTCCTTGATAGCTTCATTGTTGGTAGCCTTAGCTCCAGCCTTGCTAGTTCTAGCAGCATCAGCCATCTGCAAGACAAAAGGCGAACATTACACTTCGAACTTTTTAAAACAACAATCACGCGAGACGGCTGGCGGCTGGAGTTGGCTGCAAAAATGAACATGAGTCAATAGCCTCAGCAACCAACTTCGATTTTAAACCTCTCAAACTTCGAAATTTATCAACTTGCAGCCAAATGAAATATTCAACTCACCGTAAGAAATTAACTCCAACAATTTCAGCTTCGGAAAATGTGTTAAGTTTCGGCAACATTTAAATCATCAACTTCGGATATTTAAAATCAGCAAACTTGCAAGTTACAAATTACCAAGTTTCAAATCAGCTCTTCGACAGTTATACATCAGCAATTTCGAAGAGTTTAAATCAGTGAATTCGAAAGTTATAAGTTATCAAGTTTCAAATCAGCTTTTTTGAAAAAATCAGCAACTTCAAAAATATAAATCAAGAAGCTTGAAGTTGTAAATTATCAAGTTCAAATCAGCTCTTTGACAGTTATAAATCAGCAACTTCGAAGAGTTTAAATAAGTCCGAAAGTTTTAAACGAGCAAGTTCAAATTAGCAAGCCTCAACAATTTAAAACCAACTTTTCGAGAGTTATAAATCAGCAACTCCGAAAAAGTTTTGGCAATCTCAAAAATCAGCACTTCGAAAGTTATAAAACAGCAACTTCAAAGGCTTCGACAAATTTAAATTTGATTTGACTCTAACATTCAGCAACTTCCGAAAATTTAAAGCTCAATCAATTTCAAATTCTAACAATCTCGACCCTCAGCATAAATAAATGATTTCAGCCTTTTCAATTTTCAATTTCGAAAACATTTCAACATTCAGCAAAAATATAAAGTCTCAGTACTGCGAATACTTACCTCAGCAACGTGAAGAAATAAAAATGCTTAACCCTTCAAACTTTATTTTGAATCGTAGCACTTCGCAACTCTGAATCTCAGCAACTTCAAGAAATCAACTTTCAGCAATTTCAATCTCTTGCAAAAAAAAATCGAACTTAACACCCCACTCTTTCAGCAACTCTCAAATTAAATCTCACAACTCAATTCACCAGCATAGATTTCAACTTCGAATCTTGTGAGATGAGAATGAAAATCCTCAGAGTTTTATAGCCAAAAGCCGATGCTAATTTTAGCAGATGCCTTTTATTCCCTTCATTATGACTGACGCATTTGCTAAAATTAAAAGGGAATATTCCAGTCGTCTGGCAGTTGTTATGGCAATTTTCTATTCAGGGAGATTCCTTTCTCGATTTAAATTCAAAATTTCCCTCCCGACTGCCAGTTACCTTCAGTAATTTTGAAAAATCAACTTTTTACTCCGATTTGAAGTAATCTCAACTGCCTTTTAAAATGGCATATTTAATTTATTAAAATTTAATTTTAAATGCCATTTTAATTTATTTCTCCAGTGCTTGCGAAAATTCGACATCAAAACTTTAAATTGGCTAGGTGAAATTTTATTTTCCATCCATAATTAACTCCAAAATAAATTCCCCATGTCCAAAATCGTCCGATCTTCAAAACTTCATGGGTTGAAATTAAAAGGGGAATTTAAAATTTAAACTTAGGAAAATAATTAATTAATTAAATTAATTAATTTCTCCGTCTTAGGCAAATTTAAAAAATTATTGCCTGGAGAAATTATTTTTCATCCTAACGCCTTTTAAATTATTTCGCTTTGGAAAATTTAAATGCCTTCAATTTTTGTAGACAATCTTCAGTCCAGGCGTAAATCATGAAGGGGGACATTTAATTTTTTTATTTTTAAACATTTTGGAACTTATTCTTCCCCACGCATTTAAATCCAACGCCTTTTCACTTTCATCTTGATGCCATTTAATATTTTCAAAAATTATTGCTTGATTTCCTTATCCCCGTATTTTGATTTTGAAATCAAACGCCTTAGACAAATCACTTCTTCCCTTTGCTTTTGAGGCGCATACTATGGGTTGAGCTTTTGAATTCGTATTTCAGTTGCATTTCTAGCTTAGGCGCATTAGATATCTCACACTTCTAGTCTGAACGCTTAACATCCTTTTCACCCTTACCCAAGGCGCATATGAAGGTAGGCTCTTTTGAATTTTAACGCCTTTTATTATTATTTTCTTTTTAAACAATTTCCTCCATAGGCGTACTTCACATTTTGTTCATATTTTTGATCTTTCAAATTTTCCATATTGATTTTAGGCGCACTTTAGCCCATGAGCATCCAAATTTTCCAAACATCTATTCAAGGCGCACATCCCATGTTGTGCCTTCATTCTAACACTTAGGAAAAATCACAAATCTCCAGCTCTGAGGGCGCAAATGGCATTAGGAACCTTCATTTTAACGCCATAGAGTATTTTCAATATACCTTCATTTCAGCTTTTGGGCGCATTTGATATATCAAACTTTCAATTCTAACATTTGGGTGCAAATCTCCCCTGGTGCTTTGAGTTTTTTGTCCCTTTAGAAGAATTTCGAATTCCTGACCTTGGTGGGCACATATAGCATCTGGAGTTTTCAATCTGAGGACTTAGTCAAATTTGAATTTTAAGGCTTATCATCTCTGGGTGCATATGACATGTGGTGCTTCCGTTTTTGAATTGGGCGCATTTCAGAGGATCAACATTCAGCTTGGGGCGCATTTTCTATAAGCAACTTCCAGCTTACATCTTGGGCGCATCTGCCATATCTAACTTCCATTTCTCGTGCCTTAGTCAAATCTCGAGCCATCATCCTTCACATTGCCAGGCGCATTCTCCATATTCAGCTTCCAATTTCTACGCCTTAGTCAAATTTCTCATATAACACCAAGGGCGCATTTTACATATCAAACTTTTAATTTGAACACTTAGTGAAATTCGAGCTTATCATCTCTAATCTTCCTGGGCGCATATGACATGTGGTGCTTCCATTTTGACTTAGGCGCACATGGTATGGTGTTCTTTTATTTCCCACGCCTTAGCATCTTTCAAGGTCTTGGGCGCGTTTTACATGTTCAGCTTCCAATTAAGGTGACTTAGAAGATTTCACGTTTTTCCTTTAACTTGGAGGGCGCATTTGACTAGGCTACTTCCAACTTTCCAGACTTAGTGAATTTTCGGCCTCCGTTCAGCTTCTCAAGGTGGATTTCGATGCTGGACCTGAAAATTTTATCCATTTTAGCAAATTTTATGCCCTTTGCCAGATTTAAGTTGATTTTTCCTCTGTTAACCCTAATTCACCCCGAGTTGCTATTTTTAGAAAGTTCTTTGAATTTCGCGCCTTCGACTGAATTCTGACCCTAGAAAGCCCGATTTTCGCCCTGCTCCGAATTCCGAACTGCTTGCACTGTCGATGCCCGATGCCTGTTTGTACCTGCTATTTTTAGCAACCTGCTAAAAATAGAAACTGCTCAGAAAGTCCTCAAATTTCATGTGTTGATCGCCTGAAGCATGGTGATCGCAACTGGATGCTGTTCTTG
Source organism: Sequoia sempervirens (assembly GCA_007258455.2). NCBI lineage: Eukaryota > Viridiplantae > Streptophyta > Pinopsida > Cupressales > Cupressaceae > Sequoia > Sequoia sempervirens. The sequence continues at coordinate 186,923 of VDFB02310015.1, read as the reverse complement.
AGTGATTATCCTGTTCTGCCCTTGATTTTAGAAAACCCTAATTGACCTGCTAAAAATAGCAATTATCTGATTCTTCATTCTCTGTAACTCTGTTTGCCTTGAAATTTGCGCCAAAGACTCTATCGCATGTTTGTCTTGTATCCGTTGAGATCTGGTGTCAACCTGCCATTTATAGTTGCATCTGAAGTGACTTACTATTTATAGTAAGTGCCTGTTTCTGAGACTTCCTTTGCTCCGTTTGCTTTGAAATTTGGACAGTGTGCCCGTTGTTGGTGAATTTGCTCATTTGTGCTGATGCCGAGGTCAACTTTCTATTTATAGCCTGCGTTTGGAACACTTACTAAAAATAGCAAGTTCTCCGATTGCCTTCAAATTTTGCCAGCAGATTCCTTGAAGGATACTGATCATGATGGATATTTCAGTTTTGAGCACCTTGTTGTTTGACTCCTCATTTTTAGCCCCGAAGCTCGAAACCCTAATTTCGTGCATGTTGCTCAGATGAGCTCCGTTTGACCTCGTTTCAGTTGCATGATGATCAGTTTGCAGTTCTGAAGTGCTGAGCAGCTGCCCAAGTGATACCTGGTAAAAATAGAAAGTGGCCGAAAAAGTGACTGACCGACTGCCGGATGATTTCGCATGTCATACTGCCCGAAAAATCTCGGAAAACCCAGAAAAACCTCCAACATGCAAGCACTGGCTAAAAATAGTAAGTTCCCGAAAAGTGATCAGCTCCATTTACATGTTACATTGTCGCGAAGCTCTTGGAAAACCCAGAAGGAAAATGCCGACATGCGCTGAAAACATCTGCATGCAAACCCTAATATCGGCCTCTGAAGGCTGAGTGCTGAAAGTCATCGTCATGCTTTGCATGTCATATCACCGCGAAGGTCTTGAAAAACCCAGAAGGAATCTCCGGACATGCATCAGAAAATGTAACATGAAGACCCTGGAATTTGCTCTGGAAGCTGAATTGCTAAAAATAGCAAGTCGTCAGTTTTTGCTCGAATTTTGCCAAAAGTGAACTTTAAGTATCCAGAATGCAATGAAGTTGCCGGAATGTGAAAATATTGAGAAAATCAACCCTAAAATGACACCTACTAAAAATAGAAAGTTGGCAGAACATAGTGAAAATTCAGGGGTTGCTTGCTGAAAGCATGGTGTTAGCACTGCTAGGCTCAAAAGCTGAATAACCAACTCAATTTGACCCCAAAGTGACCTAAAGATGTCAAACCCTAATTTCAGTACTTGGTCGAATCTTTGCGTTCAAGCTCGCTGATGGGAGCGTCCCGGGAAAGCAGATAGCGGAAAAGAAGCAAAACGGGAGAGAAAGACAAAAACCAAAGCCAAAAGACCAGAATGGAGCAAAAATTTATGGGTCCCCATTTTGAATGGGGCGATGTGTGAAAAAGGTCACAACACGGCTTAGATTACAATCGACTGGATGGCCCAGATCGTGCCACCTCATCCTTAAACAAGATTCGCCCTAAAAACCGCCACAAAGAGGAGTGGGGTAATAAATGAGCCATTAATGTCCATCATCCTTCTAGAAGATTCTAGCTTTCAAACGCGTTCACACTGCTCTTGATCTTCTTCCTGACATTGTTCTTCAGCTTCTTCCTTGTCACTTGAGCTGAGCACATACTAAGTCTCAACACTTAGCCACTTTTTGCAACTTCTCTTCCTTCGAGGTTGAAATGTCATCTTGGATTACTTTCTTCATCACTTTAAGTCATCACCGCTTGGTCTCAACGTTCCTCCTGCAAAACAAGCAAGGAGAAGAGTATTAGAACACTTCATAATATAAACTCAACTTACTTACCTAGATTTTCACATTTTGATCTCCAAGGGTTCATCGTCTTCACTAGCCAACTTCACATTCAAATTCTTCATGCCTTAGCCAAATTTCAACCTCCTCAAGGGTGTATGAAGAGATGTACTTTAAGATCATCTTTTGAAGGTGTTAACTTCAACTGCATCTTCTTCAAGAAATTTATTCCACTAGTTGAAGTGTCGACAATTTTAATTTCATTCATCTCCGGCTCAGGAAGATTATCTTCACGAAGAATTTGAGCAAATTCACCTAGGCAGTTTCTTTCAAATTCATTGTCTGGAGGATTTTACCTTGAAAACACATTTTCTTCATTTTGCCTTAGAAAATTTTAAAATTTCCCTTAGGAAAACTCATCAATCCTGTTCCCATCAAAAATCTCCATCCTGAAGGCCTCGACGAACTGTGGAAGACTTTAAAATCAACTTCTCATCGGAGATCTTCAATACCCAGAAGAAAATTTTCTTTAGAATTTGTCAAATTCATGGGTATACAACGAATGGGTTCATTTAATTTCTTGAATTTTGAACCTTGGAAAAATAATTTTTTTAACGAATTTAACCCAGTTCTTCATCTCTGTGAATATTTTCTTGCTCTGACTTGAAATTTTTTTATCAATCTTGTGAAGCTAATATCATCTGACTCCTTCTCTGGCAAATTCATTCGTGCTTCAGGAAAAATTAATCATCCATCATGTCTGGGCGTAATTTGCTAAGGAAGAAAATGCTTTGCCTTAGATAAAATTTTGAATCATTTTTGAAAATTTTGCCTTAAGAAATCTTATTCAACTTCATCCATCTTGGTGAAATCTTTTTTTTATATTTCAATTCACTTAGAAAATTCTTTAAAGCATATATCATGGAGAATGTTTGAATTCCAACGCCTAGCATGTTTTATTCATCACTTGGCAATATTCTCCATTTAAATCTTAGGCGTACTTCATATATCATGAGGAACATTTTCAACGCCTAATACTTATCTCCCCTTTTACTTTATCCTTGGGCACATTTCACACTTGAAGAGGATGGAATATTCAACGCCACCCTTAACCTCTTCTTGTTCTTGGCGCATTTGAGAGGGTGAGAGGGATTTCAAATTTCCAACATCTTCTTTTGACTTGTTGACCTCCCCTAGCTTGGAATAATATGGGCGCATTTGAGCATGCGAACAAGATAAGCTTTTCAATGCCAAGCTTTGACTCTTTTCCCCTGCTAACTTTGGGTGCATTTTGCCATAGGAGGTGAACGAAACCTTGTACTTAGAAACTTTTTCACATACCTTGCTTTGTGAGGAGGGTGCATTTGGCCTAGGCTGAAGGATATTCCTCATACTTAGAAATTTTTTTAACTTTCACCAGCTTTTCCTTGGGCGCATTTTAGCTAGGCAGGAGGATGAAACTTTCACTTGGAATATTTTTGCATGCATGACTTGAGGTGGGCGCATTTGGAGGTGGCAGGAGGATGAGCATGTAACTTAGAAAATTTTAATCATTTTGCTTGTGAGGAGGGCGCATTTGGCCCCTGGAGGAGGATGAACCTTGATACTTAGTGTTTTTCCTAACTCTCTAGTTTAAGTGGGCGCATTTGCTATGTGGAGGTGGATAAAACTTTTTACTTAGAAATTTTCTCATCATTTTGCTATTTATAGTAACTGCTTGTTTTTGATACCTCCACAACTCCATTCGACTTGAAATTCGAATGATGCACTCTTCATTGGATGACTTGCCTGTTGACATCAGTGCCTGCTGCTGACTTGCTATTTTTAGCCTGTTTCTGAAATGACTTACTATAAATAGTAAGTGCTCTGTTTTCCTTCAAATTCTACCAGCAGATAGCTTAGAAGATGCTGATCGCGATGGTATACACTGGTTTTCGAAAATTCTGACTTTTTACCCCTCTTTTTAGGTCCCGAAGCTGGAAACCCTAATTGGACTTACATGCATATCAAATGATCTTTGTTTGTTCTCGTTTCTGTTGCGTTGCGATCAGCTCGTGATTCTAAAGTGTTGGGAGGCAGCCGCCGGAATGTATCTGCTAAAAATAGCAAGTTGTTGAAGGAGTGATTATCTTGCTTTGCATGTCATATCATCGCAAAGCCCTCGAAAAACCCACAAGGAATATGTAGACATGCAAAGAAAATCTTGACATGCAAACCCTAAAAATAGCCTTTGAAGGCTGAACTCTGAAAGTCGTTATTTCACTTTGCATGTCCCACCATTGCGAAGATCTTTGAAAACCTAGAAGGAATCTCTAGACATGCGTTGAAAAACTCTGCATCTAAGCCCTGAAATTGGCTTCGGAAGCTGAACTGCTAAAAATAGTAAGTTGTTTGTTTCAGCTCAAATTTAACTTGTGAGTAGCTTGATGTGCTCTAGACGCAGCATGCCTGTCGGATTCACAAAAATGCTGAAGGATTGCCTGTGATTGCACACTTACTAAAAATAGTAAGTACTCAAAATCTGATGAAATTTCAGTGAAAACCTGTTGGAAACATACTGACACCAATGTTAGCCTCATATTTCAATTTATTCACCCTGTTTGACCACAAATTGGTTGGAAAGTTCAAAACCCTAATTCTGAGACTTGGCAAAATTTCACGTTTAAATTCAATGACGGGCACGTCCCCCGGAAGGCAGACCATGGAAAAGAGAGAGAGAGAGACAAAAACCCAAGCCAAAAGACCAGAATGGAGCAAAAATTAGAGGTCCCCATCTTGAATGGGGGCGATGTGTGAAAAGGTCACAACACAAACTTGCCTAATATTCACCATATAGGACTCCTACAGTTGTACATTCATCATTTCCAATCACATACAATTATTGCAAGTTTGAAAGTTGTGCATATCAATCATTTATTGTGGTTTTTACATTTAAAATAAAAAAACTACATAAGAATAAGAAAAATATGATAATTTGCAGCACAATACCTGTGATAGTTTGAAAATTAATGGTTTGGTATGTGTATGTCACTACAACAGCCTAGAAAAGAATAATTTGTAAGTACAACCACTGTAGCAATGAGAAAAATATGATTTGGAAAGTGTGCTATCACGATTACAGTAAAAAATGTGCTTGGAAAGATGAAGGAAATTGCTGGAAACTGTAAAAGCTGATGTGGAATTAGCTTCAAAACTCTGTTGCATTATTTTTCTGAGATATTTGATAAGGAATGGAGTTTAATTACTGTTGCAGACCCTTTCACTTGACTAAATAGCACTAACACTTGCTTTAGAACCTGCAATCAACCAATTCTACACCTACAAATTGAATGAACATGGCTGCAAATTGAGAAAAATGTTGAAGAATCAGCTCAAGACCCTGGCATTCATATTTTCTTAAATGAATGGCACCAAATATTGCTGGTTATCTGCCATCAGTCAAATTTGTGCTTGGAAAGTGATGGAAAAGTGTTGTAGATTGATGAGGTAAAATGAGGAAGAAGCTTTAATACTACTTCCTTGGCTTTCTTGTCTTGGATGTCACTGAAACTTGAACTTTATCCTACAAAAAGAATGACCATGGTAGCTTGGTATTATTCCCAAAAAAGAAGCTTGACTTTTTATGAATATGAAGTGAAGCGTCATGCTTAAAAAGGAAAAATCCACAATTAAAACATTTTAATTTGATTCTTGGTGGAGCTTTTCTCCCTTGGTCTCAAAAAGTGGGAGCTTCTTAATGTTGACGATAGGTGGAAATTCCTCCTCTTCAAGCTAAGTTGAGATTTTGATAACTTCATGCCAAGTGGACCTTTAGAAACTTGATGCCAAAGGGAGGTTTTTCTTATTGTTCACCAAGAAGTGTAAGTTTTGATGATAGGCACCAAGAAGTTGAAGTATTTAACATGGCAAGCCATCAGAAAAACTCCAAAGCTATGCTTGTAATGGAGAAATCTCCACTTTTCATGAATTTGAAGGAATTTCAAATGATTAACTGAAAACTTTAAAACTTCTTTTAAATTTCTTTCACTTTACTTTTTTGAACACTTTGTCAACCATTTTTGATGAAATTTCCTTTTCTCATTGTCTTTATTCCTATTGAATTCCATTTTCACATGATGAAGCTTCAATCTGCGCTAACACCCTCTTGTCTTTTCCATCTATTGCCATTCTCCAAAAAGGTAGAAAAAAATTCTCAAAATAGAAAGTTTGATTTTCAAGCTTCTCTCAATTTGGAAAGGACCAAAAAGCTGCTTTTTCTAAGAACTAGAAAATTTGATTTCTAATAGATGGAAAGTAGCTACCATAGGGCGGAGATGTGAAGTATTACAAGCAATTACAGAGTGTAAAGATTGAGCATTACAAATTGATAAAGCAAGATTATGAATTACTGTCAGTACTACTGCCAGCTTACAATATATTAAACAATGCCTTGCTATCAATGTGAATCAAGAGATATATAAGCTGCAACAATAGTTATGGAGTTTACTTCATTGATTAATAAAGCTTAGATCAAAAACTCGATTTTAGAGCCAACCTGACAATCTGATTTCTGACAGTCCTGTTTTCCAAGTGCACGAACAGCAACCCTGAAACTCACAAATTCACTCACAACTTGCTCTAAACTTAATCAAATTCCACCAGACGAAATGCAAAATGATCCTAATAAGATGGCGACCAAGATAGGACACTGAAAGCTGAACAAGAGACTCTATATATTTAATGCACGAATCCCAAGGCAAATCTGGAAAGTACGGCCCAGCAAGAAGGGCGATTTCGCATTAAAAATTCAATGCTTCTCCAAAAAATCTGCAACTTGGAAAGATGAGGCGCCCCTTACAAACACATAGATTTAGCCAATACCCATAATGACTTTTTTTGTATTTTTGGACTTATGAATAAAAACATCAATCTGCTGTAAATAAAAATGCAATTCCATAAAATCTCTAATATGCAAAACTGAACTAAAAGCCACAAGCTGATTACAATGCACAAATCTCAATGCAAACTCACAAAATACACTATTTCACCACTAGTTGCTATCTTTCAAGCGAGAAGCAATGCCTAGCTAGGAGGCCTATGTTACCGGATTCGTACCCACAGGCCTCGAACCCGGTTCGGGTGCGAACCCGGTACGGGTTCGCCTGTGGGTACGCGCTGGGTACGCACCCTGTGCGTACCCAGCAAGTACCATGCCCTTTGGTACGCGGACCCGGGGGTACCAGCCGCGTACCCGGCGAACCCTTGAGAACCCACGGCCCAGCTCTTAAAAAGTGGGCCCAAAAGTGAAAAAAAAACAATTTTTTAATTTCTATTTTGCCTCTAAACCCTAAAACGACCCAATATGAGGCCTTTCAACACTAAAACATTTCATTTTTACCTCTCATTTTGCTCTCTCCATATTTTTTGTCCATCTTAGCATTTTGAAGGGAGGTGATTGCATTTGAAGGAGATCGATTGTGGAGTGGCAAAAAGCTTCTACAAAGGAGATTTAAGTGTTCAAGGTATGCATTTAAACCCTATTCTTCAATCTTTTGATGAATTTTTTTAAGTTTCTTAGTTTTTGATGAATTTTTTCAAGTTTGTGAAGAAGTTTTTCAAATATATATATTTTTTTTTCATTTTTTTTATAGATTGCAACAATGGCAAGTAGTCAAAGTTCAGTGGGTGGGGATGGAAGCCAAAAGTTTAAAATTGATAAAGGATCTCCTTTATGGAGACATACCACACGAATTTCACAAATTCCTGGAGGTGGGGGGTTTGTTTGGAAGTGTAATTTTTGCAATGTACAATATAATAGCTCCTACTACCGAGTGAAACTTCATTTTATGGGCCCTGGTGGTAAAGGGATTAATATGTGTGTGGGCCCAGATAAGAAGGGGTTTTCTGCTGTACAAATAGCAGCATTTATAAAAGAACAAGAAGATGCTGACAATTCAATTGCAAGAGGAAAACAAACTAGTTATAGTTCCGGAAAGAAAAAACAAACATTACCCACTCATCAGATAGTTAGGCCCTCTAGACATCCCTTCTTGTCTATACCCTCTACGGAAGAAGAAGATGAAGAACCAGAAACCACCACCCGCAAGAGAGGTCCATTAGAGAAAGCATTTAAAATGGAGGCAAGAGATATTGCTGAAGAAAAAATTGCACGTTGCCTCTATGCCAATGGTCTTCCATTCAACTTGGTGAGATCACCATATTGGAAGGACATGGTGTCACAATAAATAGTGCACCTCCTGATTTCACAAGTCCTGGGTATGAAAAGGTGCGTACCACCTTATTGCAAAAAGAGAAGAAATATGTAGAGGCCCAACTAAAACCAATTAGAGATTCTTGGGTTGAAACAGGTGTATCTATTGTTTCCGATGGATGGAAAGATTGCAAAAACCGTCCATTGATTAATGTTATTGCAGTGTCCCCCAAGGGGGCAATGTTTTTGAGGGCGGTTGACTGTGAAGGGCAAGTGAAAGATGCAATGTTCATTTCCAGGATTCTCATTGACTCCATAGAGATGGTGGGTAGTGAAAATGTTGTCCAAGTAATTACGGACAATGCAAAAGTTTGCAGGGCTGCAGGTGCTTTGGTAGAGGCCAGATATGAGCACATCTTTTGGACACCGTGCACGTACACTCCCTCAATTTGGTGATGCAAGCAATTGGCACCCAAATAGAGTGGGTGAAAGAAATATACCAGGAGTCTGAGGAGATCCAGATGTTTGTGACAAACCACCATATGTCACAAGCAATTTTCAGAACTTTTTCAACATTGGAATTGTTGAAGGTAAATTTTAAAATTTAATTTATTTAGTTTCATTTATCATTTATGTCATGTTTTACATAATTGAATAAAATAATTTTTTGCATTATTTACATATTTTAAATGTGTTATTAACTTACTATTAACATGTTCTTAGGTTGCCGAGACCCGGTTTGCATCTCACACAATTGTTCTGAGACGACTTGTGAAGGTGAAAGATGCATTGAGTCAAATGGTTATTAGCAACCAATGGGGTATATGGAAGCAATCAAATTCAGAGAGGGCCCAAAAAGTCAAGGCATTGATCTTGAATGACGATTGGTGGGATCGTGTGAATTATGTATTGGAATTCACCGAACCTATCATGTCTATGCTTCGGTTTGCTGATACAGATGAACCATGCTTGGGGGATGTCTATGATAGCATGGACACAATGTTGGAAAAAATAAAAATAGAAATACAAAAAAAAGAGAATGATCCTGAAGACACCTTGTACAAAAGGGTGGAAGCAATTGTTCTTCATCGTTGGAACAAGATGACAACTCCATTGCACCTCCTTGCATATGCCCTATCTCCGAGGTACTATACCACTGAAGTGCTTTCTATCCCAGGGAGAATACCGCCATATAGAGATGCTGAAGTTGCTAATGGGTATAAGACGGCATTTAGTAGAATGTTCAGTGATCCAGAAGTGCATGCAAGTGTCATGAGAGAATTTGGAATGTTTGTCACAGGAAAATCAAAAAATCATACCGCTTCTGTTGCTAGAGACCAATACAAAATGGATGGTCTTACATGGTGGTACCTCCATGGTCAAGATTATATGTACCTCCAACCTCTTGCAATCAAGATCCTCTCACAAGTAAGTTTTTTTTTTTTGCCACTTGTATTGTAAAATTTAACACTTAACATTCTTGAATTTATCTTGCATTTTTTTATTTTATTTTTAATTTTGTTGGTTTTCTCTCCAGGTTGCAAGCTCTTCTGCCGCTGAACGGAATTGGAGTACATACTCCTTTATCCACTCAGTGAAGCGTAACCGGTTGGCTGCAAAAAGAGCTGAAGACTTAGTGTATATTCATTCCAATTTGCGTCTTCTGTCACGTAAGGATCCTCAATACAGGCAGGGGGCAGCGAGGCTTTGGGATGTAGCACCCGAGTCTACTGACTTGGATGCAACCATTCAGGATCTTGCTAGAGCCACTATGGATGATGTGGGTGATATTGATGACATATCACATGGTGTTGGATCCGCTTTGGGTTCAAATGATGATGATTTTGAAGTTGAAACCACTCAAAATCCAAGTCATGATGATTCTGACAATCCTTTTGATGATTGATGAGCACATGAACAATGAACATTGAATCATGTTTCAATGTTTCATGAACTACATTTTGTAATTCAGTAATTTTATTTGAATATTTTTCAACTATCAATTGGCATTTAATATTTATCTTTGGCATTTGGCATTGATCAATGATCAAGTATCATACTATGAAATGATTTAGTTTTACAATTCTCTATGTTTCACTTATTTTTTTGTATATATAATACATATATATAGATTTATAATATATTAAATTATTAATATATATATATATATATATACACATGTACCCATATGTACCCAAAACCCTAAAAAAATTTTGCCCGTACCCACGTACCGAGTTCTTGTACCCGAACCCGTCCCTGAACCCGAACCGGTAACTTAGTAGGAGGCGTACATTCCTCGAAGCAATCCCAGAGCCAAACTGGCAGCATAACATTCCTGTAGACCAAAGATGCTGAAAAGAGAACCAAAGGCTTACTTTTATAATTTGTTGTTGACCTTCTCGAAACCCTAACCTTCCTTTCAGAATCAAACCCTAATCCCAAGAGATGCCGTCCCTTTTCTTCAAAGCTTCAATTTGACTTCATTTAATTAAATTCATCACTTTAATAAAGGCGTCCCACTTAAGGCTTAAGTCAACCTTAATAAATATAAAATATTCTCAAAGATGGCGCCACCCTCAAAAGACCACTTTTTAAAACAATATTAAGTCAATAGACTAGGCCAAGGGGTAATATAACATTAAAATATAATGTTATTTAAGTGAAATGAACTTATCTCTCTGAAGCTGCATACCGAAGCCAAAATCTGAATAAATCAAATGAGACGACTGAAGAGGAAAGTCAACTGTGCTGAGACCAACAGGCTCACTACCAGAAATAGAATTTACTAAAAATAGTAAACTCTTGAAGATGCTCAGAATGCCAAGAAGAACATACCACTGCGAAGCTCTCTGAAAACCCAGAAAGAATCCGCCATTGAAACAACCAACTCCGAGCAAGAACATCCTTCAAAATAGGAAACCCTAATTTTACCTTCCGACTAGCCTACAGGTCTCCAGAATAGGCCAACGGTTACTGGAAAGATCAGGCTTGAGAAGGGGACATTACAAAGAAGGGGCCATTTCTCAATTAATTATTATAATTAAATGGGCGCCCAGACTATGGGAAAATTAAAAGTGAAATTCAAGTTTATTTAAAATGATGCTTTTTGAAGGAAATCGACCTACTTGAGGATATATAAGTTTTCTTTTGAAGAAAATTGATCATTATGCATATGAGAATTGATTTTAGCCATTTCCTTTTATAAAGAATGAAGCCAAGGGTTTTAGTTTTCTTCTGCATTGGAGAACGAGCCATCTTCAGTGTATTGCAATTCAGAGGCTGTGAAATATCAGCTGATTTATTGCCTGTCAGTTGAATAGCTTCATCGAGAAGTTATTACAGAGTTAATTGTGAAATTATTTAGGGTTTGATTCAGTATTCATCTAGGAAGAGTGATATCCTTGAGCGGCTGGCTTAGTCCTACATTTGGCACATTTATCAAGATGGTACGGATTTATTCATTGCTGATTTAGGGCCGTACTTCACAGCTGAAAGGCCGTACTTATTCCTCAAGCCTAGACGCCTTACCTTTTTGTCTTCTTCCTTCACCAGATGGGACACCTTGGTCTCTGGGTCAGTTTGCAACAATTTCGAAAGCTGGAAAAGGTTCTTCTGAGGTTGGCCGTACCAAATCTTCATCATTATGGGCGGCTGCAATAATCAAGTTTTCTGAATAAATGTCATTGCTTTTACTATGCATGTTGTCTGATCACAGTTGTAATCAGTTAGGAAGAACAATAAATTATTTAGCATCAGTATATCAATTGGATTCCTTCATATTTAGTTCTGTAGTATTTTATTTGAATTTTTCAAGCATTTTCTTCCAAAATCGCACCATTATTTTTATTAGCAAAAACCACAAAAAAATCAAAAACCTTCAAAAACAAAAAACAAATCAGTTTAAGCATTAGGGGTTGAAGTTGAACCAGGAGGGTTCACTACATCTAAGTTGTGGCCCATAGGAGCACCAGATTCATAGTGCACTTTGTCTTTTAGGAGAGGGTCCCTAATACAATCCCTTAGTTATTGATTAAAAAATATGATACTGAGTGATCTTGATACATTGAGTTGGCAAAAAATTCAGACTTTGATACTTCAAAGTTCTAGGAGGAAAAAGGCTCTGGACAAACATTTCAGAAGAATAATGATTACAAAACAATTTCTAGGAAGGGTTAAGATATTAATGGTAGCAATGATTTATCATGACTTGAAATTAGGTGAAGGATATGTAGCTAAACTATCTAGTAGAAAACAGTTCCAAAACAAACAGGTATTGTTGACTGTTAGAAGCATGCAGTCGTAGCTACTGGCATTGTTGCAGGTTCATCATTCAGACTTTGCAGTCATATGTTTTAAACTTGGTACTCAAAATAAAAAAGTTGTTTGTGTATGTCATGTCAAAATATCCCTCCATATCCTAGAATTAGATCGTTGTATGACAATAAGGTGCATTAAATTTTCTTTCAAGACAAAATCTTGGACAAAGGAAAGCATAAAGAACCAAATAACAGTTCAATGAATACCTGTAAATTAACGGTGTCATTGTAGAATGACCTTATAGAGTACACTCCAGATATATCTTTCCTGTTCATCATGCAGGTAAGAACATAAGATAGGATTAAATTAGTGAAAACGTGGTAATTCCTGTCATATTTCACTAGCCATGTTCAAACTAGATATTTAGAAACCCCAAAAGTTTGAAATAATCATTTTTTTATAGTTTTTCCTGGGGAATGAATTGATGCTTGAGAATATCTGATAATTGCAGGCTTCTTTTTAATTCTGTTAAAAAAAAAAAGGATTACAACATACGCATCAAGGAAAAATCCAGCATCACTGTGACATTTCACAGTGGCAGTCCTTGGTAGAAGCTCCCGAAAATCATCACAATGCAAGAATGTTGCTAAACCCCCAGCTGAACAACCAGATAGAAGAGCCTTCAAGCAAGAATTGTTGTAATCAATGCAATTGTTGATGCCATGTTAAGGAAAATAATGTATAAAGAAACTGATCCTTTGGCATTATCTAATCAAATGTAATGGAAGAAAGTTGACATTTGGTCTTTTTCTTATTACTAGAAAAGACAGGTGAAACAGAGGATAATTAGTTCAAATTTTTCCTGGAATAGAAGAAGTCTAAGAAGATTTTTTAATCTATAGAGGATCCATAAAGTAACAAAATGATCAAACATGATTTTTAGACAAAATTCTAATTATCACAACTTAAATTAAGTTTCACAAATACACCTTTGCATTCATTTTACAGTACAGATACAATAATTACTAACAAACACTAGAATATAATAGGTGGATATATTGATATAAAAAGTACATGAAATAAAACGCCACAAGCATGCACATGTGTGCAGATGCGTATGCCACCTACCTGCATGAACACATGCATGGACATGCACACACACATACATAAAATAACATATTTTTATTAGAAAGAAGATGAAACATTATATTGTTGTCCGTATGAGGCATATGATTGAGAGAAAGAATTCAGCATATGGTTGAATGGTTGGCCCATATAGCTTAGGTTGTTGAAAGGGGTGCCTAGGAATAAGGGTTCTATTAGTATGCTTTTCTTCCCCACTACAGAAGATAGGGACGTTGGATTGGAAAAGCGATTGTGATCATTCAACTAGTATATTATAGTTGTTGACAGTATTAAAAGACAGCCTTAATTAGAGCACTTTTCATCTAAACTGAACACTTTTAGTTTCTTAATTTCGGCCAGAACTATAGTTCGACTGATTCCTCTGATTCTTCTATAATTAGGGCCACCTACCCTTTAACTATAGTTAGCAAGCATTGTTTGAGTGGTTGTAGAGGAAAGAGCTAGAGCCAAAAGTAACTAATTGAAGCTCGTCCAAGAAAGAAATTCTTCTCGTGGAGGTGTTCAATATTAAAGCATGAACCCATCAACTAATGCAGGCCTAAAGTGGGAATACATAGTGCGGATATTGGTCACAACAATTGACACTATCCTGATAGTGGTCGTAAATGGCTGATTGGCACATACTATATGCATAATATAATGGTAATGTTTAGAATTTAATTGAAACCTTTTAATATGACACAAAATGGAATAGCATGTATAGTAAAATTGTTCTTCAAATTATGAGTGGAAGCTCCGTTTTCAAAAGAGTGAAGAAAACGATGAATTCTCTCACTTTCAATTTATAAAACCTAGAACCTATAGTATCTTACGTATGCAATACAAAAAAAACTTAAAACCTATCTTTTTGTTTTCAAACTAGGGCACAAAGCAATTCAACGCTTCTACACTAGATGAGAGATTTTATATTTTATGACTATCACAAAAGAAAAGATCTAACACAACTACTAAATGATTGCAACTTCCAATCAAATTCAAAGATTAAACATTACAAGTAAAATTCAATTAAATTGAAATGAACATAAGCACAAAGAGTTAAGTACTAAGAAAAAGAACTGCATACAAAGCTACAATATGTCCTCTACTAGAATCTGCAATACAAGGCTTGCAATATGTAATGTCCCCATTTTCGTAACTTTCTCGGTGTGTTTTCTTAGCCTTATTCTCCGAAGGCTAAGTGGTGAAATAAGGAGAAATTAATTAAATTAATTATTTATTAAGTCATCAAATAAATTAAAATTAAAAGGTGACTTTATCATTAATTAATTTAATTAAAGTGACTAAATAAAATATTATTTCATAAAGTCACTAAAATAATAATATATGTTTTATCCCACATTGGCAAGGAAAGTGTTTGAGCTCTCATAAGAAAGTATAAAAGAGATATCAAGGGCTCATTTGAAATCATCCAGATTTGAAATTGATAATTGACAATTCAACTTGTGGAGCCAAGGGTTTCTGCAGATTTCTCTTGATCATAGGAAATGAAAGCTTCCTATTGATAGCATAACTGAGGGAGTGAAATATCTCTTGAAGGGTTGCATTGTTGGAGGTGGCATTTCAATCATTTCACTTGAGCAAAATTAGTGGCCAAGGGCCAATTTTGCATTATACGAATTTGGAGATTGTTGGAGTTCGTTTGTGCATTACATCTACAGCATTGAAGGGACGATTTTCATTACCAGCAATTAGTAATCAGTCTAATATCTCATTACAGTCATTATTAGCAGCTTTAGGAGGCCACATTTTTTATCATAGTGCATTCATCTTGGGTCGATTTCACCTTCCAGCTTAGGCACACTTCTTGTGAGGGTTTGGTGATGATTATTAATGCTATTTGGAGGTGTTTAAAGGCTGCTATTATTTTATTTCACCAGCATTTTATCAGAATAGAGGAGATTTGAAGAAAGGTTCGAATTGTGCTAAAGAGGAGACCTTTTGGATGGATCTTTGATGCTATTTCTTCATCAATCTCAAGCACTTCTAATTCCCAGGTTCTTTGTGATTTGTAGTAGATTTCATTGTCATTTTAGCTCTTTAAAGTTGCTGCTGTAGGTGTCTTCAGAAAATCCGACTTTGGTATTGTGTTGCATCTCATTTGTAAAGCCAAGAGTCTTGGCTAGTGCATCAGTATTATATTGGAAAGTACTTTGAATGAAGGAGTCATAAGTTGCATATAATATATTTGATGTAATGTCAATTTGAAAGCATTCATTTCCAGCATATAAGTTTGTATGTCAACTGTTTGTTAAAATGTTAGTTGGCTGTAGGAGGTTGTTTTTCATGTAGAGGTTATGTATTTGCATTCTATAAGACAAAAGAATTGCATTGTCATTCTAGCTCATTGCCTAGATATTGAAGAGTTGTTTTGCAAGCAATTAAACTCTTTTGAAAGCCATTTGGAAACAAGCAATAAACTGAAAACTCAGAAACAGCTGGTTAAGAGGTTGCAAGTGAAGTGTGACAAAATTCCTTGAAGCAAACTTAGGCCAGTTTTTGAAGGGAATTTTTTAGAGTGGTTTAAGTGTGAACATTGTCATTTTGATCTATTTCCTCTCCTTTAGGTGAAAAATCCTATAGTGTTAGAAAGTTATAGTAATCAAGATCTTTGTTTTCCATTTTGGTAACCCTTAAGATATTCCTTGTGGCTTTAGGAAAATTCACCACCAACAATTCACCGACGGAAAACTCACTGTCAAAAATTCACCGAGGGAAAATTCACTGCCACTAGCAATTCACCGCCATGGAAAATTAACCGCCAAAAATTCATGCAATTAATTTTTCACGTGGTGAATTGTCATGGTGGTGAATTTTCCTACGGTGAATTGTTGGTGATGAATTTTCCGTCGGTGAATTGTTGGCGGTCAATTTGTCATATGCCATTCCTTGTGAGCTAAACTTGTGATTAGAAGTAGCAAGGGATATTACACAATAATTATTAGATCTTACACAATTCACAAGACAATCATCTCAAAAGGAAAGAACTCAATGAATAGAAAATTTAACAACAAATAGGTATGAAAATTTCTACTGGAAATATAATTGTAAATGCCATTATTTAGAAGGTTTTTACAACTTCTAATCCAAGAATAGTTTTATTACATGCAATGCAAGCTTTATTACATTGTATAATCTATTACTACTAAATCTAAATTCAAGAAATACAATTAGATTCCTAGTAAAGGTTACTATAAATTAACACTAGACCTTTTAGAAGAATCCAAAACTCACACCTCTTGCATGATAAAAGATTCAAAAATAGACTCCTCAAAAAGAACTTCGTGTTAAAATTAAGGACAACTAAAAATAGCTACATAACAAACACACTAGAATTCCCTCTATATTCGCTAGATACCATCACTAAATCTAACTGAACCATCTATGTCTAAAGGATGAATCCAATCTCTGAAATCAATATCACTAATTTTGCATTTTTTTGTGTACTAATACAATTCCTAATAGAGGGTCTGTGTCATGTCTCCTTTTCAAAATTAAAATATTTAAGAGACTTATAGCCTATTTCTTATTTCTTGTAGGCTAAGAAATTAAATTAGGGAAGTAATTTAATAATATTATAAGTTGTCCTAGTCACTTTATTTTATAGCATTGTTAACAACGATGAGTTATGTATTATTATTATTTTATTAATATGGGTCTTGTCGTGACCTTTTCACACATCACCCCATTACAAATGGGGACCCCCTAATTTTTGCTTCGTTTTGGTCTTTTGGCTTGATTTTGGTTTGTTTTGTTGCCGTCTCTCTTTTGTTCCATCTATCTTTCTGGGGATGTGCCCATCTTTAAGCTTAAACGTGAGATTTTGGCTACATCTGAGAATTGGGGTTTTGGATTTTTTGGTCAATTTAAAGTCAAACGGAGTGAATAAATTGAAATCTAAGCTTGGCGTTGCAGTCAGTTAGCTTCCAACAGGTTCCCAGCAAAATTTCACTGAGTTTTCATGACTTACTATTTTTAGTAAGTATCTAATTTGGGACAATTTTCTCAGCACTTTTGAAATTCCTATCATTACGCTGCATCCAGAGCACGTCAAACTATTTGCCGGAAAATTTTGAGCTGAAACTGACAACTTTCTATTTTTAGCAAGTTCACCTTCAGGAGCTAATTTTAGGGTCTACATGCGAAGTTTTTCAATGTATGTCTGGAGAATATTTCTGGGTTTTTTGAGACCTTCACAGTGATATAGCATGCAAAACGAGATGATGACTTTCAGTGATTCAAGTTTCAGAGGCTATTTTTAGGGTTTACATGCAGGATTTCTCAACGCATGCCTGCATAATCTTTCTGGGTTTTCCGAGGGCTTTGGACAAGGTAACATGCAAGCAGAGTTGATCACTTTTCCGAGACTTGCTATTTTTTGCCAGTACTCGCATGTTGATCATTTTTTTGGGTTTTTTAAGATCTCTCTGGCTATGTGACATGCAAACTCATCCGCTAGCTGATTGGTCACTTTTTTGGACACTTACTATTTTTAGCAAGATCACTCCGGCAGCTGCTAAGCACTTCAATTTCACGAACAGGATGACATGCAGCAGAAATGAGGTCAAATGGAGATCATTTGATTGACATGCAAGTCAGATTAGGGTTTCCAGCTCCGGGACCCAAAATGAGGGATCAAACGCCAGAATTTTTGAAAATCAGTGTATCCCACTGCGATCAGTATCTTTCGAGCTATCCACTGGTAAAATTTGAAGGAAATCAAAGCATTTACTATTTATAGTAAGCCACTTTTGAAGCAGGCTATAAATAGTAAGTCATTAGCAAGCGCCAGTATGAACAGGCAAGTTAACCTGTCACAACCCTCCTTACTGAAAATCTAATTTATTTCAGAGTTATTTTCTAAATTAGTGTTTAAGGTAAATGATATTTTGGCTGTAATTCTATTATGATAATCAAATTAATTAAGTTCTTGGAAAATGAATAATTAATTTAATCTTATTGATAAATAAATAATACTATGGGTACTGCAAATAAATAAACAAATATTTATCAAATTAACATCTACTATTAAGATGATTTCTTTTTAAAAATTAAATACTCAGTGAAAGAATTAATGATCATTTGCATTTTGAAAATTAAATATTTGTGTGCTCATAATGTTTAATACATCAAGAAAATTTAGAACTAGAAGGGAAGAATTCTAGTTTAAATGTATTTTGCTGGTTGGGAAATAAAGAATTATTCCAGAAATCATTTAATTATAAAATAGTTTCTTAGCAATTTATATTAATGGATTATTGAATTAAGTAAGTTTTAATCCATGAAATTAGTGTTATATTGTTATTTGAAAAGGATAAAATTGGTTCAAAAGAATTAGTTTAGTAAAGGATGTTTTAATTCCATATTAGTAATAAAGCATTTTAATCCTTTAAAGCAGCAGACAATGCAGATTTTTAAGGCTTTAAATTTGTGACTCAAATTGGCAACATTTTTGCATGTAGGTATTAAAAATATTGGCTTGACTTCCATTAATCCTTAGAATTTTACATGCATCTCTTGTTCTGAGATATTTCAAAGCAACAATATATTTCCAGTCTTGTGTCATGAACATTTGTTTATTGCTAAATCAAAAATTATCTCTGGCTTAATACCTTGATAGAAGGATCTGTTTTTCCTTTTCCCTAAAAGAGTAGATTTTGAATGTACAGTGAATTGAAGGCAATCAATGGTTATAATAAATCCAAATCACAATAAAATTTAATAAGACTTCAAAGGATCTCGGCTTCCATGCATTAGACGTGTGGTTATCATGTCCATAAAATGTAAGTAAAAACGTGTATTTCATTTTTACCAAACATCTTTCCTCTGTACTATTTTCCATTATGGAGTCTAGTACTTGTTCATCCATATAAACCATACCTACATGTTTGTTCGATGTGAATTAATTATTTGTTGACATTGTTGGCACAGACCAACCAAATAATCTCTCCAGAGCCGTCCATAGCCGACCATGTGTTGAAAACTGCCGCCTTCCTTATCTAGAATCCTTGTGCTGAATCCTATTTCAACTGCCCATAATAAATTTCATATCTAACTAGCATTCTACAGTGTAAAACGAATTTAATGCTTTTGATTCTATAAATTTGATGGACGGGCTTGTGGTTAGGAGTGCTCAGATTTGCTGAGTTCTTAGTTTCTTTTCTGTTTTGTTGTGTCTCCTCTTACTTTCACCATCTCCTTAGAATTTCTTCATTTGTTTCATTTGACTGCATCAGCATGTCTTGCTGGAAGTTTCTGAAGTCTTATTCTCAAATACATTTTTGTGCCTCGTGGAGACTAGGAGAGGCCGCTGTGGAGAATTGGCTAATTGTTTTACATTGTATTATAGAGCACTTGGGTATTAAGCTTGCCAAGTTTTGGACTTCACTGATCATGTGTGGACAGAATGTTTCTCAGATCATTTTCAAAATTCAGGGTCGAAGCTTGCTTATTTACTGATATTGTTGTTCTTTTATTTCTGACCTTGTAAGTGAACCACTGAATTTTCATTCTGCCATAGTGTAGCTGTTATAAAACTAAATTATTTTAGCTAGACTTATTCGCTTTTATACAAATTTAAAACTATGTTTCATTAAAAAGGAAAAGACATGCATTTAAAGTTCTTTCCTTTACTCTCACCCGAATTGCTTTTCTCTAACCTTTCTCTTTAAAATTCGCTTTTCTGCAAATTTAAGACTATACTTCATTAAAGAGGAATAAACATTCATTTAAAGTTCTTTCCTTTAGTCTCACTGGAATTGCTTTTCTCTAGTTTTTTTTTTAAGATAGAAAGTAGATAAGTTAAAAGTCCTTTTCTTTAGTCTTATTCGAATTGCTTTCCTTTAGTATTTTGTTTTAAATAGATAGAAAGTAGATAAGTTAAAAGATCTTTAGTCTCTTTTTAAAAAGATAGAAAGATAGATGTGTAAAAGGATGCCTTATCTTTTTTTTAAGATTTCCTTAGCTTTTTAGAATATTTTAGGTATGTTAAAGTATTTAGAAAGAAATAAAGTTTTAGTTGATCTTTTCCTTGATCTTTTCCTAGAATATTTTGGATATGACACATTTAGAAAGAAATAAAATCTAGTTGATTTATAATTTAGAAAGAAATAAAATCTAGTTGATTTATAATTTAGAAAGAAATAAAATCTAGTTGATTTATAAATTGCATGCAGTAGATTTAGTTATTTTATTTAAAAAAGAAAAGAAAATAGTAAGCATCGAAAAATAAATAAAAATAGCTTTCAAAGTAGTTCAAAAATAAAGGAAATTATATAAATAATAAAAAAGTGAAAAGTTAGGTGAATGTATATAATATTTCGGTTAATTCTTGTGATAATAAATTTTCAATAATTGCATTTATCAAGTCTAATTGTGAATTGTCTAATATAATAATAAAGATAATAGTGTGAATCATCAAGGAAGATCTAATTCTCAAGTAATACCAACTGAATATTTCAAGTGAATGGTAATACGTAAAAGAAATTATGATATTTACATTATTACTAATACTATCAATTGATAAAATATTAATAAATATAAATGATTTTAATATTATATGGTAATTGGAAGGATACTTAATAATAAGGAGATTCACATTGAGTTAAACCTTAATTACGTTACGATTGAAGTATTAAAACCTTGTTATCATAAGAAGATTGCTTGGTTTAGAAGTTTTACTTTTGGTACATATATTAATAAGTATTTAATTAACATTTAGGAGAATTGGTTCATCTTCTATTTGTATTTAACTAATGTTACAAGGGACTAAGAAGTAAGCAAGTAAAATTAAATTCCATTAGATTTATAATATATGGTTACTTTTGTATTAACCATGATGCACGTTCAAAATCTTATAGTTCGATTATCTTAGATAGGAATTGAGATACGTTACTTCAAAAATATTGCATGATGATCATTATATATTATTCGCAAATTAGGTATTAAAGATTGAACAAGATAATAAATGCTTTAAATTCCACAACATGTGTTGTATTTCATCATCTACAGTTATGTTCTACATACATTATGACTCTATAATTTTCTATAAATTTATGTCATGGTAATTTGATAGAGAAGTCATTATGATTCAATTAACTTGCAAAAAAAAGGGTAATTAGAGATTCACTATTCAATTCACATGACAATCAAAGAAGTATGTAATGTTTCTTTTCAAAAATTTGAACTAATGGTGACTTGGTCCAGATGCAGAAGGGGATGATAGTAGTATATCATTAACCTTCATTAGTAAATACCAATGATACCCAATGGCCATTGCATGGAGGATCGGAAGAGGTATGAGTTATATTTGAATTATTCTTGGTAATGAATATTCTATTCTATGATCATTACATATGAACCTTTAGACTTTTTTTTTATTTCTAATATGGCTTTATAATCATTTGCAAAACTTAGATTATTGTTAAAATTATTAATCAGTGGTAAGTTGGTGACATGGTAGAAATGAATTTTGCAAAGAACATAATCATTTCAATAGGTACTTATTTTACCATATTATTTCTTTCTTACCATTAAATTACTAAGTATTTTGTTAGTAAACAATAATCAAAATTTTGGGTAAAAGAAATATTCACTAAAATGGGTTCTGTTCCTTTTCAATTCAATATGTTACTCTTATCATCACATTCCTAGTAGCAATTAATTGTATTTGTGTATGAAGCCTTGTATCAAGTAGATCAAGTGAAATTGTTTATTGAGCTAGTGAGTAATCTTGAGTTTCTTAAGAATCATGAAATATTAATGGTAAGTTGAGGAATTTCAAGGAACTCAAGTGACAAGGCATGGAATATCTTCTAGAAAATTGACATCCAACTAGGACATATTGGAAGTAAGGTAAATACGTAAGATTATATTATCTCAATCAATTATCTTCAGAGAAGGAAAATAAAATCTTATTAATTAATATTGCAATTGTAAACCTCTCACTGTCATTTATTTTTACGCCTATCAAGTTAACATGTATAACTAGTAAAGAATAGTCATGGATATTGAATATCACACATTATCTATTGTTATGATCAAGTAGCTTAAAATGGGGTTACAAACCCTAGGGGAATCCTATACTTTTACATTACCTTTGCTAAATCTACATATTCGGATGAGAATATTGGGAATTACTTATGGTTGATAGAATTTTTCCTCATTCGAGGTTAATTTAGACTTTTGATCTAATGTGACTAAGTAGTGAACTATGTTATTATAAACTTATAGATTAATTACATTTTTGGGGTATATGGTCTAAGGAATCCTTTTTGGTTTCACCTCAGTGGGTGGCAACCGACGAAGTACTGTCTAGGAAAGATTGAGTCCTAGAAAGGGTTGCATACCCGCTATTACAGTACTTATATTTCTTCTTTTACTATCTATAATTAACTAAGCCCATCTGTAGTCTATTTCTTGCTCGGGGGTTTGGCTAGAGCCTACGCGGCTTCATGATGCCAATACGGTCAGGTGGTGAGCAAGTTTTACTCCTTGTATGCATCATTGTAAATGTTTGGACCTTGACGTTGTTATTCATTCTTATTGATGTTGTAGTCAAAGTGTTATGTATCTATATTGGAAGCGTCTTTCTGCTATAGTAAAAAAAAAAATTATTAGTAGAAATTTTAGGAGTATTTGACTAGGTTGTTACATAACCCATGAGGGTCACATCATTCAGATTTGAAGTTAACTAGAGTTGCAGAAATCCCCAAAAAAAGCATTTGCTATAAATAATAAGTCACATCCAAAAACAGGCTATAAATAGCAAGCCAACATAGATGACAGGTGTGAACATGACAGTTATCTCACAAGGATCAGGGTCAGCCAAAATCAGGTCTTGAAAATGTTGAAAATCTATGGAGATCATAAGAGCACCATAACTTACTAAAAATAGTAGGTTAGGGCAAGTTGAGGGTAACATGAGCAACCCGCCCTAAGTCAGAAAAAAGGCTTGAAAATCATCTAGGTATGGTGAGACTGGAACCTTGACCTGCCAAATGCACCTTGAGAAGCTGAAATGAGCTGAAATTCCTCTAAGGCATGAAAAATGGAAGCTAGCCATGTCAAATGCACCCAATAAAGAGAGAAGCCGTGAAAATTTTAACTAAGTGCTTAAAATTGGAAGCAGCTACCCTCATATGTGCCTTAGCTACTTGGAGTTGATTGAAAAATAGTTAAGTGTTGGAATTTGAAGTGGCTACCTCAAAATGTACCTTTGAAGTGAGAGAAGGTTGGAAATTTTACTAAGTATTGAAAACTTGAAGCTTAGCCCCTCAAATGTGCCTTGCGAAGCTGAAGATGGTTGGAAATCTCACTAAGTGTTGCAAATTGGAACCTCAAAGGTAGGAATGCGCCTAGCATGGGAGGAGAGTCATGAAATCTTCTAAGTACCTAAAACTTGAAGCAAGACCCCTTATGTGCGCCTTGACATGGAGGAGAAGTTAGAAAAATTTCTAAGTGTCACAAATTGAAAGCTCAAGGTGCTAAATGCCCCCAACCTTTTGAAGAAGAAGTATGAAATTTTTTCTAAGTGTGGAAGCTGAAAGTGGACCTAGCTAAATGCGCCCAACTTGCATGGAGATGCTTGGAGTTTTTCTAAGTGTTACAAACTTGAAGTAGGGACCCCTAAATGTGCCCTAGTGGATAATTAGCCTTGAAAAATGTCTAAGGAAATGAAACTTCAAGCTCAGCCTAGCATATGCGTCCAAGTGAGAAGGAGTGAAGAAATTCTTCTGAGTGTGGGAAATTGGAAGGTCCCACCCCCAAATGCTCCCTCGAGGGAGAATGGAAGATGAGATGCCTAAGGAATTTTCTAAGTGTGAAAAATGAAAGTTGAAAAGTCCAAATGCGCCTAAAGGAAAGAGGGTGACTCAAAAAATTTCTAAGGCATTGGAATTGAAGGTAGATACCCTCAAGTGCACCCAACTTAAGAAGGAAGATGGAAAAAGTTTCTCAGTAGTGACAATTGAAGTTGGACCCCTTGAATGCACCCTAGTAAAGAGTTTGACTTAGAAATTTGGCTAAATGAAAGTCCAAGGTGGTATATGCACCCAAAGCATCAAGGTGAGTGATTGAAAATATTTCTAAGTGTTGAAAAGTGACAGCTCAAACCCCTATATGTGCCCTTGAAGAAAGAGATGCTTGGAGATTTTGCTAAGTGATTAAAATTAGTTCACCTTGTGTAATGTGCCCAACTTGAACAAGTGATTGAAAATATTCTAAGTTCCACAAAATGGAAGTAGAGGTGCTTAAATGCACCTTAGCAACCTGAAGCAGTGGAAACTTTTCTAAGTGTTGAAAATTGAAAGTGTAAGGGCAGAAATGTGCTTAAATCAAGAGGAGAAATTGAAAAGTTTCTAAGGCATAGCAAAATGAAAGTTAGACCCCTCAAGTGTGCCTTGAGTGAAGAGAGATGCTTTGAAAATTTTCCGAGTAATGAAACTAGAAGAAGACACACCTAGATGCGCCCTATCAACTAGAGATGTCAAGAAATTTTTCTAAGTGTTTGAAAATGAAAGTGCATAGTGTCAAATGCGCACTGGAAGGTTGAGGGGCAGAGAAATATTTTAAGTCATTCAAAATGAAATCCCACCATAGTAAATGCGTTCAAGGAAGAGACATCAAGGTGAGAAGTTCTAAGGGAGAAATGAAACACCACCATCCCAATTGCACCATCAAGGTGAAGAAATTTGCAGAACCCATCAAATCCTCCCATGATGAAAGGTTGTAAAGAAGGCAAAGTCTGTTGGATAAAATGATGAATGAGGCCAATCAGACCTTGGAAATCAAAACATGTAGATCAGGTATGTAAGGAGAGTTTATATTATTAAGTGTTCTAATGCTCTTCTCTTTATCTGTTTTGCAGGATGAATGTCGGGGCCAAAGCATGATGACTTGAAGTGATGAAGCAAATAGTCCAAGATGATAAAATCATGAAGAGAGATGTTGGAAGAAATGGCTAAGTGTTGGAATTTCTCCTCAAAGACTCAATATGCACCCAACGTAGTCAAGGAAATGGCAAGCGGGAATGATTGAATCCAAGAGAAGAAAATCTTTCAAGTTTAGAATTAAGGAAAAGATGAAGGCCCAGGCGTTGGAGACTGACATCATGACAAATTGATGGACAAAATAAAGGAATTCTTCTTAAGTCTGAAGTCCTCCGGAAATGACCTAGAAGATGTTCTCTAGCATACTCCGCATAACCAAAGGTACCATCACAACAAGGAGGAAGATCATCGTCAAACAACTGAATGTGCCTGCCATACCCTTTCAAGAAGTTGAAGCCATGATGGTCAGACTCATCGAGTTTGCAATTGAGAAAAAGAACAAGAACAATGTGAACGTGTTTCTAGACATGAATCTTCTAGAAGATGGACATTAATTGCTCATTTATTACTCCACTCTTCTTGGTGGTAGTTTTTAGGGTTAGGGCTTATGTGGCTCGATCTAGGCCCTTTATTTGATTGTAATTTGAGTCGTCCACTGGACTTGGCCATCTATAAAAGGGGCATCCCCCATCATTTGTAATTCATTAGACAGTAGAGATTAGATTAGAAATAGAGAGCATTAGAGAGATAGCCTAGAAGTCGCATAGCGTAGATTGGTAGTGTAGTTTGAAGGGAAGTTTTTTTCCTTTGAAAGTTTTGTAAGAAATTGTTGTGAACACTCATAATAAAAAGGGTTTTCATCGATTATGATCTCATCTTTTGTTGTGAGTAGCTAGCAAGGTTTCTTCGTCCTTCTGATTCGAGTAGTAGCTTGAAGTAAAGTAAATTTCATTTCATGCAAGTAGTTAGTAATTGTGGAATGTAGTCTTCAATTTGAGCAAACTTCGTCTATCCATACCACTAGTGGGCTCGTTGATGGTGAGTTCGCCTTGCGTGGTCAACTGGAAACTTGTGGACTTAACTTTGATTATGATCTTCATGTTGGTATGCGTCGTTGTGACGATGTCTTCATTGTTGAATTGTAATCTAAAAATATTTAGTTACTCCCCTTGAAGATTGCACCAATTCTATGGATGCTGTACGAAGTGAGGCAAAGCGGAATCTGGTTGAGGCTTGTGAAAATCGGCCTCCACGTCCCATGCGTAGATTAGACTATAGCATCTTCTATCCCTGCAACCATTTCAATTCAGTACTTTCTGGTTAGTTTAGGAAACAAGAGCTTTACAAACAAATCTTTCGAACATTCAAAATTCCTTTCTCCGTTGTTGAACAATTTCGTAAGTTCCCTTGAAATACCAACAAATCACATCGAGCCAACTAAGACTATCCACTACATGAAGGAACCTTGGAGTTGAGCGCATGAACTCTCTCGCAATCTTAGCATATTCGATACTTTGATCAAGAGAGAATAGGGTAGCCACTGGCAACTTTATTCTGTGTTGGTGTGGTCATGAAAAACACATCAACATGTCTAATGAAATGTTTTATTAGAAGTGTTTTTGACTACCTTTAGAAGGATTATTAGGAAAAAGAAAAAAGAAAAATTAGAATATAAAGAGAAAATTTTCACATAGAAAAGGACATCCATTCTTATTGTTATCAAACCCCTTTTACAAAACTTGGGCATTTATATTCATCTCCACATTTGAAGATGAAAAATATTTGGTCTATGAATTTGGAGGATGAAAACCCTCTTGTCCATTTGAGGCAATTCCACTCAAGGATTGTAGTTGTGTTTAACGTTTATAGTTGATTCTACTTTCAGTTTGGTGATCAAATGTTCCAATGAGAATGAGGATTTTTGTAATTTCCCCTTTTTTGTGAGCATCAGAGTTTGAAGGATTAGCCTATCAGTTGACCCTCGTAGGCTAGTATGGTGGATTAGAGGGTCCAGTCTGGGCATTATGGAGCTCTTCAGGTGGCAGATGGTAGTGTTTACCTCTCTAGATTGTTGGTATATTCTCAGGCTAGGCTATTCAGAGGTTTCTAGTTTTGTTTTGAGGGGATTACTATTTATAGTAAGTCAATGGGATGTAGAGAGGGACCCTTACTATTTTTAGTAAGGAATCCAAATGGATAGAGTTTGCATTAGGGGTGCCAGTGGTGAAGTCAGAATCATTACATAATGATTATTAATGGAGTTATGACATTTAATTAATTAATTAATTAAAAGGATTTATATATTGACTTCATGTGACTATAATTAAAGGGGATTTAATATCATAAAGTCAAATTATAAAGTGAGAGAATTTAATGACTTAATTTGACTTTATTATTAAAATGTCACTTAATGAAAATAAAGTCAAGTTATTAAGAAGTGATGCATTTAAGTCATTAAAGTCATTTATGAAAGGCAAGGACTTGGGCACCCACTTGTGGAAAATATTATGAAGTTATCATGGCTAATAAATTATATCAATTAAATCATTATGTTGTACCCAAAACCAAAATTTTTGCTTCATCAAGGAATTTTCCTTAAAAGAGTCTAAATTTTGCTAAGTGATGTCAAGTATAGTTTTTGGGCAATTTCAAGCATGGAGTTTTGTCAGTGTTTTGTCAGTCAAAGGCACCATTCATTGATCAGAACCTGATCCGGGGGCTCAGAACGAAGCATTTCACGACAACAATTATGTTTACACATGATCATTTCAGTGACCGAGACAGAGTTTTCAGTGGTCAATTTATGGAGATTTCTCAGAGAAAAATAGAATTGGGCCCCTGTAGCCCAGGGGCGCCCTTCTTTTTGAAGGTCAAAATTTTGTTGAAAATGGTCATAAATACAGTCAATCTCTTCATAACTGGTCTGCCTATCCAACGAGCTAAGCTGCGAAGCTTTCTGAGACTCAGAGCTTCGGTTACAAGTGACAGAAGTTGAAGATTCTGAAGTTGCAGTTTGTAAAAACTCATTCTTTCTGAGCTTTTGTGCCCCTGTAGCGTGAGGGCGCACCTCTTAAAAGGGGGTCAAATCTTGGCATTTTTGATGTTTGATGCAGTCAACCTCTTCACGATCAGTCCGTCTATCCAACGAATTATCAAACGTAGTGATTCGAGGTTCGAGGCTTCGGCAGCTGACGTTAGAAGATGAGCTTTTGAGGTGAATTCACATCACGAAGCTTCTCCAGATGATAAGCTGCGCCCTTGTAGCTCAGGGGCGCCCTTCCAGATGACCCCTCAGATGTGTGAATTTGTTGGCAAGGTCTTCCTGGCGTTTGTAATACTTTAGTCTAGCTTCGCGATGCACTAAGTTGCCTGTCGATCCGACATTCCGAGTGATCGTGACGGCATTTCTACCAAGCACGTAATTTCACGGGTGGACTGGCATAAGATTTTCATTGTATTTCCATAGGTCAAGGGCGCCTTGCTTTTTGGCTTATCAGATGAGGTTGTTCGTCGTCGAAGTTTTTACGAGAGTTGAGCGTAATCAATTTTTCTATTCAACGAGCCCAGCCATCAGCCTTCGCGATTTTGCAAACGCTCGTACGAGCGAGGTCTTTGATGAAATACTGCAAAACGAAGACAACTCGAAAAATGGCCAAGTTTGGTCGTAAAATCTGTTTTGGAAAGCACCCATTTCTTTTTGAGGTCTTAGAAGCAGTTTTCTCGCTTCGTCACCTCCAGAGACATCTTTTGTGTGTCCTTCTAGTTATCCGTTGAGACAGACGACACTTGAATTGGGTCACTCCAGCTCCAGATATCAGAGGTCAAAGAAGGTCTTTTGGTTGAGAGTTGGACTTTTATCAAAACAGTGTTTGAGCCTTCTCAGGCCAGGGGTGCCTTCACTTCTGAGGCCCTTAATGCAATTGTCAGATGCCTCGCATATATCCTTTGGATGCAGAATATCTCCATTCACGTAGTGAGCTTCATTGCCTGTTAGCAGGGTTCACCGTTCGTCGCCGACAGCCGTTTGAAGCGTCAGATGGCAATTTGCGAAAATGACCTAAGTCTGGTGTTGTAAAAGCAATTTAATCAAGGGCGCCTATTTTTTTGAGGTGTCAAACAATGGATTTTGCAGTGATGACTCCCAGCAAACATTTCTTCCTTGCTCAGCAGGCTTTCCGATGAATTCTCCAGTTCAATCTCAGCATCATCTGGTCACCCGAAAATCAGTGTCGAAGTTGGCCAGTAGTAACTTTGTCATCAGCTATAAAATAGGAAGTTAATAAAAAGTGCAATATCTTGAGCAAATGGACGCCTATGAGCTCAAATGATGACTTTTTGACAACAGTGAAGTTCAACGGTGAAGCCTAAAGCTTCATTCGGATTGTCAACTGAAGTTAGAATAATATTTAAATATTTTCTTGCATTTTTAGTATAAAATGGCGATTTTCTAAGGATGGTGCCCTTTTTATGCTGAGTTTTCAAAGTGCATGATAATGAATATTTTATTATTATTTAAATTTCGAACTTCAAGATAGTGGCAGTGAAACTGAAAGGGGTCCAATTAGAAAGCATCTATTTCAGCCAGGGCTTTCATCTTGCAGTTCATAAGATGGTGCGAATTTTCTTTATTTAAGCAAATTCACCATCTTCATTATTCATTCACAGAGCTTTGAGAAATTCGTAGTTTCCTCAAGCAAAGGGTGATTTTCAAAAGCAAACGCAGATTTCTCATCTATTTCCAAGGGCGATTTCTCCAATCACATTCTTTTGTAGGTTGAAGTTCATGATTATCAGCAATTTGAAGAATTCAAGGGAAATTTTCATTGAAGAAGAGCATACAAAAAACGTCTTTTTCCTCCTTGATTATCAGTTTTCTCTCAAATCTCGATTCGCATGTTCCTGAAATTGGCAAATTCGACAAGTTCAAACATCTGGATCATTTTTGTACAACTTCGAGTTAAAATCGTGCGTTTGAATTTTTAGGAATTTTTAACTTCAAAACATTCGTTCTTGAGTTTCTAATTTTCTCAGCTGAAAATTCGTTGCACGTTCGAGTAGAAGTCATATTTTCGCATTTCTGACATTCTGGGTTATCTTAGAATCTTTTTATGGACAAAACCCATATCTCAGATTTTCGCCGAAAATAACTCTTCCAAAAGGCTATTTTTGGTCTTCGCAGGCTATTTTTAGCTCTCAGAAATCTTGTTAGAACATAGTCAAGTTCACAGTCAACAGGCGAGTTTTTTAGAATGCAGTACACTCAGCTCGAATATAGGACCAAAACGGTTCTCACTCATGACTTCATCAAGATAGTTGAGACGGATCTTCATAAGGTGCTTCCAGAGGCAGTCTTGGATCTAGTCAAGATCAGAGGTTCGATCATTCAGAACATTCAACAGTCCGGGTTGTTAGAGGCCGCTTCTATACCTATCTCCATTCACTGTATTGAGTTTGTGATGTCTTGTATTAAGCATTACAACTCTGTCACTCGTGAGATAGTGTCAGTCGATGGACGTGTCATTTGCAATCTCAAGCCTTTGGACATTGAAAAGAGTTTCGGCATACCTTGTAATGTCCCCTTTCTAACGGAAACACTTAAACCCGAATCTTGCATACAAAGTATTTCTCAAAGAGATATTAGAACGTTTAGAGATCAATAAATTATACATTAAACATCCCTATTACTCATTATGAATGATTCTTCTATAATATATTTCCTACGCACATTAGATATTACATCTTTCAAGATTTATAGATGGAATTCTATTATACCACTTAACGTCATAGTGAATGGATAGTGTCGTTATTACTTATAAGGCCCAATAATTGGTACAAGTATCATTATTGAATAGTTGTAATAATATATATATATATATTGTATGTTCCCGCCATTTATGATGTATCTATGAGTCTAATATATATACATCTGAATATACACTTATCAATTATTAATCATATCCTTCTAACTTTCAATATACTTATCTATCCCAATAGATATTCAATTATATTCATACATAATAATGTGCTAGAATATGTTATGAGTACACCATATTTGTTAATCATCATAATATATATATATGAATTTATATACTTGTCATTTATGTTTATTCATCACAACCTATTTAGATATATCCATAAGTCATAACATATCTAAATATATATTAAATATATTTATAAATGTTAACTCAGTTGTAAATTAATAATGTATGTGCTATCTAAATCTACTAAACTTACCTTCTACATACCCAAGTAGTCATAAACCTTTATTTAAATATATAATAATACTTACCTCTCTATTGTTATGCTTTAACATATATCAGATATTTTGCAATGTAAGACCTTTATCTTCTACGTACATTTTTCAGCATTTGATGATTCTTATTCTTTCCATTTGATGTCTTATGCCATTGATTCCTTATTCTCCAACGATCTGCAGAATAGACGTCTCACTTCTAGCTTCGTGTGTATTTCCTTTTTCCATCCCTCCGATCAATGCCTTTAGACTTGTCATTTATGTCCGTTCTCCAGCGATCTGCAAAATGAATATTATTTTCCCATACCCCCCCGAGACATTGGTTAATGCTTTTCTTATAT
This sequence comes from Sequoia sempervirens, assembly GCA_007258455.2. Classification (NCBI taxonomy): domain Eukaryota; kingdom Viridiplantae; phylum Streptophyta; class Pinopsida; order Cupressales; family Cupressaceae; genus Sequoia; species Sequoia sempervirens. The sequence continues at coordinate 155,146 of VDFB02310015.1, read as the reverse complement.
GCGTTGAGGGATCACTTTAAGGAATCAAGACTTTTCAATTACATATTCTCATTTTAATCAATGAAGGATAATATTTAAAGCATTAGTTTAATCTACTAGCTATGGTGTTATATTTGGTAATAATGTATTATTATTATGATTATTATTATTATTATTATATCTATATATATTAATGTAATATGTAATATTTAATATATACATTCAATATATTAAATATAAGATGTATATACATATATATATTTTATATATTCATTATTATTATTATTTGTATTCTATAATAATCATAATTGTTCAATAATTATAATATTATTTTATTTTATATTCATTTTGTATACTTTAATGTTTATTATATTATAATAACATTTATGATGATTTTATAATTGTAATATTGTCTTGGACAATTACAATTATGCGATATCACAAGATTAATTATTTTAATTATGTTTCTTAAACAGCACAAAATCGAGGACATGACAGTCCACCCTACCCAAGATTGCTTGTCCTCAAGCAATCACAATTCCAATTATCTTTTACTTTAATAGATACTCACAATACATATAAGGTATAAAATACATAAACACAGTATCCAAAGCAAAGACACGGATCACATACATCTTTAGTCTTACACTTATACACGACAAGAATCATACATGTTCAGCGCATTCCCATAGAATACACATGCCCAATACACGTCAGACATAGAGAAGATATTTCAGACATGTAGCAATCAACGACTTGAAATAAGCACTCATGTTGGAAACATATCATACATGGAACAAATTTTCATACATGAAATAGTCACAAGGTATGCACATAAGGTATTGTAAGTCACAATCACAACAGTAATGAAGCCAGTAGCATACAAAGGAAGAGAAACATTTGAAAGGCACATAGTCTATACAACAGACACATAATCACTCGCAAAATATGATACATACAAGTAAGGCACGTTAATTCACTCGAGGAATGCAAATACAGTCGAAAAAGTATACAGGCTGAATCAAAAGTATACACTCAAGAAATAGAACATTCATAATAGAAATATTCATATGCTGAAAACATGCTAAAGCACATCAGGCATAAAGCAAGTATGTAAGACATGAGCCACACACATAAGATATGAATCATACGCTTGAATACACGTAAGCAGTAAAGCATGGAACATAGAATCAAATAAATAAGGAATGAAGTATTCACACTTGAATATATAAAGCGTGGGGTATGCTTGTCAATCATAGGAAGACATGTTAAAAACACACCAATAATGAAAGACACATCAAAAAGTTATCCATAGAGCAAGCATGTTGAATATATATATATGTCATAAATGCATACAAGATACAAAGCATGGAGAAAACCTGAATACATGTATAGAGCATAATCATAGATTACACATGAAGCATACAAATATGAAGCATTCATTAGAGTGTACATACAAAGAATTACATACAAGGTATGAACTTTGCAAACATAAGCACACACTTAGGAATGGATTAGTCATGTATAAGAGTACATTAGTCACGAAATGATCAATTAAGATGCTATCCAAGAAACAAAATAACATAAGTTTGGTAAAACATGAAGTATATGCACGAGTGCAGGAAGTCACCAATCATACGTATGAATACATATAAGTCGCAATGTATACACTTGAATATAAGTCACTGCAAATACCATGTCATATAAACCCAATACATAGTCACGAAGGACACACTTGAATTCAAGGTCACAGAGTATACAAAGTCAGATGGTATACACTTGAATACAAATACATCTTGAATCTAGGTACAATCCATCAAATATGCACTCAAATATAAATACAGGATCATATACACTCAAATATCGTCACAAGTCAACTCAAATACACATACAATCATAGAGTATACACTCAAATACAAATGCAATCATAGAGTATACACCCAAATGCAAATTCAACCACAAGTCATAAAGTATACACTCAAATACAATCACACAAGCGTGAAATATACGATCAGACAGTTGGGGAAGGGGATTCGGTGCATCCCATACTACACCGTGGACCCCTCCACAATTCCAAGGTCATCTAGTATATGCACTAATGAGGTACAATCATACTTCATAAAATAAAAATACTAACTTGAAAGGTATTAATCAAACATAATGAAATCATGAAAACCATTCTTATCATATTAATCACTGGTAAATTATATGTAATCATGCATTCAACCTATAAATTTCTAAGCAACTAAATAGATATTAAAACACCCAAGTTATCATCTCTTTGATCATCCAATTCCCAAATGGGGCAGAGTGGATCGCGCACAAGGATGCCCTTAGTGATACCCTTCTCAGCCCGAGAGCGGCCAACAAGTACCCGTTGTAATGACCCCCTCGGCCCTCAATGGCAGACTTGCAGTCATCCCATGAGGGTGGTCTACCTCGAAGGGACATGTTCCCTTTTTAGAGATTTAAGAAAGGACCTATGAATACTAATATTTCCATAAAAAATAAGAATAGTAATCGAAGTAAACATTAATTTAATTGTAATGAAGCAACATTAAAACATTCCTTTATCCCTTTTTATTATGGAAGACATGTAAATTTATATACTAGTTATTGCTTGTTTGAGTAGATTAACATATTTGTAGAACACTCCAAATTACTACTCCTTTGCTCCAACATTCATAGGTGAAGGGGAAGTGAATACACATGAGAATGCCCTTAGTGATAACCTTCTCAGCCCGAGAGCGGCCAACAAACGCCCGTTGTAATGACCCTCTCGGCCCCCAGTGACAGACCGCAGTCCGCCTACAGAGGGTGGCCTACCTTGAAGGGATCCTAGTCTCTGCATTCCTCAATGCATATTCAATTCCCTACCCTTATGATTGAAAGAGAAAGTCCATAATTTGATAGTGTATATTATAGTGCCAAATCTAATCTTAGTATCTGATACCACTTGAGCTATAGAAACCTTCATCAAACGATGTCACCTTCTTATACTATGTTTTAATAGAATGATAGATCATTATAACATCGTTAGTTGTCCAATTCAAACTAACATATTAGCAATACTATAATAGTAACATGCATTCCCAGAATAATTTACATCCATTAGACAAATATTATTATGCATAAGTTGTATTTATCAATTGCCTATTATGTACTCATTAGTTCACATATATTTAGGTATATTTATTAATGATATTTAGATATGCCTATACATCAGTGATTTAATTTTCTTATTTATCTGCCAAAATAATGTCATTGTTTCTCATAATTTTAGAAGGGGTGTGACCCATACCTGATCTGCAATAGAGCATACCTTTTTCTTAGTCGGTTTGCATACATGATTTTCACAGGATGGCAGGAAAGTTGCTCTGATACCACTTGTAATGTCCCCTTTCTAACGGAAACACTTAAACCCGAATCTTGCATACAAAGTATTTCTCAAAGAGATATTAGAACGTTTAGAGATCAATAAATTAGACATTAAACATCCCTATTACTCATTATGAATGATTCTTCTATAATATATTTCCTACGCACATTAGATATTACATCTTTCAAGATTTATAGATGGAATTCTATTATACCACTTAACGTCATAGTGAATGGATAGTGTCGTTATTACTTATAAGGCCCAATAATTGGTACAAGTATCATTATTGAATAGTTGTAATAATATATATATATATTGTATGTTCCCGCCATTTATGATGTATCTATGAGTCTAATATATATACATCTGAATATACACTTATCAATTATTAATCACATCCTTCTAACTTTCAATATACTTATCTATCCCAATAGATATTCAATTATATTCATACATAATAATGTGCTAGAATATGTTATGAGTACACCATATTTGTTAATCATCATAATATATATATATGAATTTATATACTTGTCATTTTTGTTTATTCATCACAACCTATTTAGATATATCCATAAGTCATAACATATCTAAATATATATTAAATATATTTATAAATGTTAACTCAGTTGTAAATTAATAATGTATGTGCTATCTAAATCTACTAAACTTACCTTCTACATACCCAAGTAGTCATAAACCTTTATTTAAATATATAATAATACTTACCTCTCTATTGTTATGCTTTAACATATATCAGATATTTTGCAATGTAAGACCTTTATCTTCTACGTACATTTTTCAGCATTTGATGATTCTTATTCTTTCCATTTGATGTCTTATGTCATTGATTCCTTATTCTCCAACGATCTGCAGAATAGACGTCTCACTTCTAGCTTCGTGTGTATTTCCTTTTTCCATCCCTCCGATCAATTCCTTTAGACTTGTCATTTATGTCCGTTCTCCAGCGATCTGCAAAATGAATATTATTTTCCCATACCCCCCCGAGACATTGGTTAATGCTTTTCTTATATGCGTTGAGGGATCACTTTAAGGAATCACGACTTTTCAATTACATATTCTCATTTTAATCAATGAAGGATAATATTTAAAGCATTAGTTTAATCTACTAGCTATGGTGTTATATTTGGTAATAATGTATTATTATTATGATTATTATTATTATTATTATATCTATATATATTAATGTAATATGTAATATTTAATATATACATTCAATATATTAAATATAAGATGTATATACATATATATATATTATATATTCATTATTATTATTATTTGTATTCTATAATAATCATAATTGTTCAATAATTATAATATTATTTTATTTTATATTCATTTTGTATACTTTAATGTTTATTATATTATAATAACATTTATGATGATTTTATAATTGTAATATTGTCTTGGACAATTACAATTATGCGATATCACAAGATTAATTATTTTAATTATGTTCTTAAACAGCACAAAATCGAGGACATGACATACCTCAACATCCGAACAGTCTTGTTATTTCCATGGAGTAGTGCAAGCAAGCATTCAATGCTGATGTGGACAAGTGTCAGAATAAAATGGCAGAAAGATGGTTAAAACAAGCGAAGAACAGATTGCCAAACATTGTGGGTCGTGGTGAGTATAAGGATGAATACGCGATTCTAATCACACTCTTGAGTCGTGTCTCAGGTCAGCCACATGCTAATGCTTTCCAGCCTTGGATGTATTACATCATTGGTCGCATCATATCTGGGCAGGAGCATTATGACTGGGCATCCTTCATCAGCGATATTATCCACGATTAGATCACCGGTTTCTTAGTTGCCCATGAGTTTCACATGTGTTCTTATCTCGTGTACTTGATCGCTTATCAGGGTCAATTCCGAGGACTAAACACCGAGGGTATTCTCAGTGTTCAGAAGGTCTATCAGTATTATGATCAGCTTGAGTTCACTAAGGCTGAACGTCATTTCAGGCGTGTTCATGAGGCTTTCCTGACTTATACAGTGAGGAATTTGGACTGGGAATTGCACATTCGTATCTCGGCAGTTGCTAGAGCAGTGATGGATGGTTGGGAAAATTGGTTTGTTTAGTTCCCGACATACACCTACATCCGAGTATATAGGTTTATAGGAAATCCAACTATGCTTCCACGTTATCCTTCGGATAAGATAGTTTTCATGGAGTTCCTGAGATAGTTGCATGATGTTCATCGTCTTTTGCGCCGCAAACACAAACTATCTGCCAATTTTCCTTTTCAGTTTGGTATGTATTGGTGCAAGTCAGCTGTTGATGCTAAGACTGCAGGACAGGAGCTTGAGAGGTATCACATCAAGTATCTTGTTGAGGCTCGTGACTATGATCTTTACGGTCATTACACAGCTCGCCTTGGTGGTCGCGCATTTCATAAGCCTTCTATGGAGGACTATTGGGCCAATTGTGTGGATGACTTCGAGGTTCGCAGACGTAGCTATGGCCGTTTCTCTCTCTCACAGATTTCTGTTTTCTTGGCAGAAGATGTGGAAGGTTTATCAGATGATGAGGGAGAGGTTCTTCCTCAATTCTTCAGAGAGCAGGTTGACACACAGCCGTTGCCAGCAGTTGATTGGTATGCCAAGGAGTACGCAACAGTTAAGGAGAGGTCAAGTAGAGTCATTCAGAACAGTATACTTTACCTCGACAGCAAGAAGACCAAGAGGGTGAGTATACCCAGAGCAGAGTTGCTAGTCGTGGATCCTTCGCTGCCTTCCTTGTTAAAACCTAAGCAAAAGAAGAGGAGTAATCCTCCCAAGAAGAATCAAGCACCTAACAATTCAAAAGGTAAGGCGCCTACCGTTAACACACACACGGAGCCTGTCACTCAGCCTATTGCAGAGCCAATTCAGACGACAGTTCATAGCTCACCAATGCCTGAGATTTCCTACAACAGTTCCAAAGGAGTCACCAGTCCCAATTCATATCGAATTGGACTTAGAATCACCATCTCACAGTAGCTCTTCTGTAAATTCACTTTCACCAGTACCTCCTGTTGCTAGTACAGACCCTTCAAGTAGCATTAGCCGAGACCAGTCTTGGATCGAAGTTCAGCTGGGAAGGAAGAGGAGGCAGCCATCCTATGTTCTTAATCATTCAGATTTTGATCAGGTTTACCAGGATGCGCTAGACAAGAGGATCACGAACATGGTCCACGTGCAGAGGAATACTGATATGGAGATCATGGTCGAGACTGCTATACCTCCACAGGGGAAGAGCTTGGCTAAGTTGGAATCTCAGGATTTTGAGGTTATCATAGTCAACCTTGGTCGTAGCACACGCCAGACTCAGGTTGATCTCCTACAGATTGCTACAGATAGTTCCAGGGATAGGATGCTAAAAGATGGAGAAGATAAGGCAGCCCTCAAGGTTGAAATCAGACAGCTTCGCCAGTATATTTCTAGCCTTGTACATAGGTCAGATGCTACCGCCACACTCCCGCCGATGCTTGAGCCTCCAGTAGAGCAAGGTCAACTTAATCACTTGGTTGCATATGGAAAGCATTTGGATGAATGGGAAGAGGAGTTCATTGCTAGAGGCCGTTCTATGCTCGCAGAGTTATATCAGTTGCGGTTCAATGCACGAGAACTCCGTCTACGTCTCCAAGATGAGGAGAAAGACTTTGCAATTTGCAAACCCCGGGATGAGATTATGATTGCTCACCTGAGTATGGCATATGATGCAGTCACAGATGCAGAAGACAGAGAGGCTATCTACTCTTGGAAAACACAGTTGGTTTTCAAGGAAAAGATAGAGGAGACTTTGGCATCAGAGTTGGCTGAGAGTAGAGAGCACGTTACTAGTGCACTCCGGTTTGTGAGAACCTTAGTTTCTCGCTTACCGTGCCAATATCAGATTGAGGGTGGTGCCTACATCGAGCTTACCGATGTTCAGTTAGAGCTCCAGGCACTCATTCATACCATTTTCAATGGGGAGACCGTTGCCTGTAAGATTAATCAGCTTACAGTCATGTCAGCATTGTTTGACAAAGCAACAAGTAGAGAACTCCAGTCTTAGATCACAGCTGGTGAGGACATGTTGCACAGACATAGCATACTTTGGCAGAGCGTCATAGCTCCAGATAGTGATACAGTTAACAATGTCGTTCAGGGATTCGTTGCTCTAGATCGCGCTCAGTAGACTTCAATTCCTACCTCTCAGGATAGACATTACACACAGGAGTTAAACTTGGCGTTACCTTCTCAAGTTAACTCGCTGTCTCACCTCATGCATATCTATTCTGAGATCAGCCTTATTTACTTGGAGTTACATATTAGGGTTTACGTTAACTGATGGTAGTGTTCCAGTTAACATGCTTTCAATAAGGATGTGCATGCTTGCACAATTGTCCATTTTTAGATTAGATGTTTCAGTTAACTGATGGTAGTTTGCCAGTTAACTGTATAGTTTTCTTTATTAGGGTTTAGCAATAAATCTTGCATGCATTGCAAGACTGTAGTTGACTCAAGGTGATTTTAGGGTTCCCTACACCTTTTGATGTCTATAAATAAGAGCTTTTGCTTATTTGTACATAACTTTTGCACAAGAGAGAAATATATGTTGTGCCCACCTTGCCTTCAATATTGCTCATACTGTATCTATTCATGCGTCTTTACTATTATGATGAATTGTTATGCCACATAGCATTTCATGCAATTATAATGGTGAATTCTTTCCTTAGATAAATTTGTTTTGTGTTCAATAAACTTGTTCAGATTGAGATGATAGTTGTGCCACCTTGCCCTCAAGTAGAGAATCTGTACTTGGTTATCGTTTGATGTGTGTGACAAATAAACCTATTCAGATTGAGCTGATAGTTGTGCCACCTCGCCTCCCAAGTTGAGAATCTGTATTTGGTTATCGTGTGTTGTTGTTTCCAATAAGCTCATTCAAACAAGCAGATAGTTGTGCCACCTTGCCTCCACGTTGTGAGTCAGTACCAAGCTTATCGTCAGATAGTCATCCTTGCTCCATTTCCTCATGCTCTGTTTTCTTGAGGAAACTGGATAGATTTTAAGTAATTAGCCTAGTTGTAGTTAGTACTCTGCGAAACTAGAAAATACTCAGCTGCAGCGTATATAGTTTTCGTGAAATCCTTGTACCTCTATAGCTGAGACAAAAAGACAGGAGATAGTTTAGATTACTTTTCCCTTTACAAGCATTTTTGTTCAAGCACAACGAGGGAGCTTCCCCTCCTAATTTGAATAGCACTCATTGCATAGTGTGCATAGCTGTCCGTACCAACTCTTACTCCAAAGGTGCTAGTTGTTACGCCAACACATTAAAAGCCTCTAAAAGAGTTCGACCCATTTGGAGAAGAATATAAAGGCCATCAAAAGTAAATGAAGGCATCATTCAATCATTTGAAGATATTGGAGTTTGTGTTTTTTTGAGAGCTTGGCTCTTGAAGGTGGTGTTGTGACCTTTTCACACATCGCCCCATTCAAAATGGGGACCCCCTAATTCTTTTGCTCCATTCTGGTCTTTTGGCTTGGGTTTTTCTCTCTCTCTCTCGCTCTATCTCTTTTCTGTCTTCCTTTCGAGGGTTGCGCCCGTCATTGAGCTTAAACATGAAGATTTGGCCAAGTCTGAAAATTAGGGTTTCATTTTTCTTGGTCAATCCAAGGTCGAATAAAGTGCATAAATTGAAAATTGAGACTAACAGTGTTGTCAGCATGTTTCCAGCACGCTCTCGACAAATTTTCATCAGATTCTGAGGAGCTTCCTATTTTTAGTAAGTGTGAAGTTACAGGCAATCTGTCAACATTTTTGAGATTCCGACAGTCACATGGCATTCAGAGCACATTAGGCTACTCGCATGCAAAATTTGAGGAAAAACAAACGACTTACTATTTTTAGCAGTTTAGCTTCCGGAACAAATTTCAGGGTTCAGATGTAGAGTTTTTCTTTGCATGTCTGGCTATTCCTTCTGGGTTTTTCGAGACCTTCGCAATGATGTAACATGCAAGTCGAGACGACAACTTTCAGAATGCAGTCATCTGAGGCTATTATTAGGGTTTGCATGTTAGAGTTTCTTTTGCATGTCGGATGATTCCTGATGGGTTTTTCGAGAGCTTCGCGATGGTGTGACATGCAAATGGAGATAATCACTCAGTAAGGAACTTGCTATTCTTAGCAGGTGTGTCCCGGCAGCCGCTTCCCAACAGTTCAGAATCACAAGCCGATCGCAGTGCCACAGAAACAAGAGCAATCAGAAATCATTTGATAAGCATGCAGAGCAAATTAGATTTTCTAGCTTCAGAGCCTGAAAAGAGGGGTAAAAAGTCAGAATTTTCGAAAACCGGTGTAAACCACCACGATTAGCATTCTTCAGGCTATCTGCTAATAAAATTTGAAGTCAAACGGAGCACTTACTATTTATAGTAAGTCAATTTGGAAAATGGCTAAAAATAGTTAGTCAGGAGCATGCGCTGATATCAATAGATAGGTCACGTGGTGAGGAGCGCCTCATTCAAATTTCAAGTCAATCAGAGCAGTGGAACTATGAGAAACGAGCAATTACTATTTATAGTAAATCACCTCCAGAAATGGGCTAAAAATAGCAGGGTGACTAAAAATGGCAGTGTCGACAGGGCAACAAGGTTATGAGGATGCAGTGTGCAAAATTTCAAGTCGTTCTAAGCTTCAGAGATGCAAAATCAGAAGGCTTAATATAAATAGTAGGGCATGAAAACTAGCAAAAACGAGGAAAAATTCTAAGTCTGCAACTCTGTCCTGCAGCCATGGCAAAATACGCCCAAGTTGATGGAGAAGCATCGAAGAATTTCTGAGTGCTCAGCTCTTCCTCCACCATGGCCAAAATGCGCCCAAGCTAGAGAAAGTCAAAGGAAGTCAATGCCTTTTCATCCTTCTGCCTAGCCTAAATGCGCCTTCAAAGCAATGCCAAGCACAAAAAAATTCTAAGTATGAAGTTTATCCTTCATCAGGGGCAAAATGCGCCCAAAGTGCAAATGGTCAATGAAATTCAACACTTTTTATCCTGTAGACATAGCAAAATGCACCCAAGGGAAGCTCATGGAAGTTGAAAATTCTTCTAAGTATTGAACTCATCCTCCTCACCCCCCAAAATGCGCCCATCCTCCTCAAGGGGTAAAATGCGCCCAAATTGCAAGAGAGTCAAAGTGGTCAAACGAGTTCATCCTTCTCCATAGGTAAAATGCGCCCAAATGCATGCATGTCAAGACAAATAAGAGGGAGGTGGAAGGTCACAAAGGACGTGGTAAGAGTTTCATCCACCAACTATGTCAAAATGCGCCCAAGATAGAAGCAAGTCAACAAGTCAACATTTCTCATCCTCCTTGCATGCCTAAATGCGCCCAAGTTGAGGTGGTAAAAGTGAGTGTAAGGTGGTAAGGGGGGTAAAAGATACTTCAAGGCATGGTGAAAACCTGGTAAATGCTAGGCATTGTCCCTCTTCAAGTGTGAAATGCACTAAGGGTGGTGAATGCTAAAGAAGTGTTGAAAATATTTCCTTAGGCGTGGCAATATTCCTCTTCGAATGCTATATGTGCCCAAGGTGGTAGATGTTAAAGAATTTTCCAAGGCTTGTGAGGTGGTGAAGGATGAATGTTGGGCGTAGTTTTTGATTTTCCTCAAAAGTGCTAGGCGCCAAAGGTGATGAGTGTTGTAAGTGCTAGAAAATATTGCCAAATGGTGGAAATAAAGTGCTAAGGCGTGATTTCAAATTCTTCTAAGTATGATATGTGCCTAAGGTGGTGACTAAGAAATTTCCTCTAAGGCATTGGAGCTTCAAAAGTATTTTTCAATGTGAAGTAAAATGCAAGTGGCAAGATTGAATAAAAATTTTAAGGCGAAAATTTCCAAGGCAAAATCTTCCCAAGAGATGATTTAAAATATTCTAAGGCAAAAATATTTTCTCCCTTAGAAAATACGCCTAGAGCTCAAGGTGGTGAAATTTTCCTTCGTGAAGCACGAGCAAATTTTCTCAGTGATGAAGTCAGAATGATGATAATGCAGGATGAATTCAAGTTCTTCAAGCGAGAGCAACACAGGATGATCACGGGCGAAGAATGGATTTAATTTGGTGAAGATAATATTTTTCTAAGGTTCAAAATTAAAAAAAAATAAAAAAATTAAATGAACCCGTTCGTTGGGTACCCATGGATTCAAAGCATTCTGAAGAAAATTCTCTTCTGGGTACTGAAAATTTGCGATGATAGATGGATTTTCAAGCCTTCCGCACTTCACCAATACTTTTTCAGTGAAGAATTTAATTAGTGCTCAATTTGTGAATTTTCCTGAGGGGAAAATTTAAAATTCTCTAAGGCAAGATGAATAAAATGTGTTTTCAAGATGAATTTCTCTGGACAACGAATTCGAAATAGGTTGCCTAGATAATTTTGATTGAATTCTTCAGTGATGAATTTTCCAAAGCTAAGGAGGAGTTAAAATTGAATTCAAGTGATAGAGCTCCGGCTGGCGAATTAAAAAGATGAATTTAAATTAAATTTTTCGAAAATGAATTCAAAGATGCTAGTCAAAGTCTAACTTCTAGAAGAGCAAGATTCTTGACGTCGAGAGACAAGTGTCAGAAATACCAGAGAGGGAAAATTCGAATTCTTGAAGAGGAGTAGTGGAAGTTTAATGCACTGGCTAAAATTGGCTTCTTCTAGAATTTGATTTTGGGCTATAAAATGAAGAAGTTTCTCACTTATTTTTCACAACTGGAGAAGTCGAATTTGCTCTAAGTGAAGATTGTTGCTAGGAATTGCTGAAGCTTGAAGAGTATGAATTCTTGCTAAGGCTGAAGTGTTGCAGAAAAGGAAGCCGAGAGGGACAACTTGACTTGAATTGGTTTCCAAAATCTGAAGTGGAGAAATTCGAATTTAAAAAGTACGAACTTGCTGGTTGCTGATTGGAGTTGCTGGAGAGTAGTGAAGTCACTAAAGTCTACTTAGAAACCTTTTCTAAGTGTTGAAGTTCAATTTTATTGGAGAAGAAGCTGAGGTTTGGAAATAAGAAAAGTTATTGCAGCTTCTAGAAGTCGACTGCAGCCCCTACACAATGTCTTACTTATTTTATAAATTAAATTGCTGATGAATGTTTATTGTTTGCAGATGGCTGAGGCAAGGGTGACTGGCAAGGACAATGGTGCATCCAGGCAGGTTGTGATTAAGAAGTTGAGTAAGACATTCATGCCAGAATCAAAGTTCATTTCAAAGTTGGGCAAGTTGACAGACACCAACTTGGGCTCGGTCAACCTAGAGACCTTCAAGAACAGGATGTTAGGGATTGGAAGTCATCGGCCTTCGACCACTTCACACAATATTGTTCTAAGTGGGTTATATGCAGCTGCTAGTTTCCCACCAGCCATTCAATGCTCGGAGCTGATGATGGAGTGCACCAATTATTATGAGAAGGATCATAGATCGATCATGTCTCCAGATGGCCAAGTGCTAGCTAATCTTACTCCAGCGGCCATTGGTGAAGCTTTCGGGATCCCGGTGCATAGAAATATGGTTTACAAATCCAGAGAGCAGGCTGAACGGATGTATGCTTCCGCATTCGACAGATGCACGGAGACAATTAACACTCATTGGATGAGCACTCCCAAGCCTTCTCGTACAAAGCTGCCGAAGCAAATCATAGCGGATGACTTGAAGCAAGAATATTGTGACCTCATTATGATGCTGAGAAGAGTTGGTGGTTGCCCACAATCATTCATTTTTGAGCCTTGGATGTTTTACAACATCAACCTCGTGCTGGAAGGGAAGGATTATGTCAATTGGGCAGAGATGATCAGTGACAATTTGCACGAGCAGCTCCTGGGCCTCCGAAGGACAAAGACATTTTATATAAGCTCCTACATCATCTATATGTTAGCACGTATGACGAAGTACAGAGGGATTTCTTACAAGGAGCCTGTTGGTTGTGGCTCCCATCAATTCAAGATCCATGAGGCCTGTCCACAGTTGCACCTGGCGAGCACCACTCACTACAAGCATGTCAACGATGCCTTCACCATGTACATTACGAGGTTGCTTCAAGAGCGGTTGCACTACAGAATATTGAGGGAAGCCCAAGAGTTAATTGAAAGGTATGGGTGCTGGTTCATACAGTTTCCGAAATTTTCTTACATTAAGCTGCAAGGTTTTTCATCGTACCCATATAGGCTGCCTAAGTACCCAACAGACAAAATTTTAATGCTAGAGAGATCTAGGCAATTGCTTGCCTATGATAAGATTCAAAAGAAGAAGAAGGAGGGGTAGAATTTTCAATTGTAATGGGCAACTTGGATGAGGTGTGTCCCTCAATACAGGCAGCTAGAGAGGCTAAAAGTGAACTTCAATTTTATCACTTTTCATACCACACCAGCCGACAGCACTATGATCCACATCATAACATCAAATGGGTACTGTCAGAGGAGTTTAAGCATAAGGCGAATATTGAGGACTATTGGGCTGATGCAGCTGATGAAATTGAAGTGAGGAAAAGGATGTTCTCTCGGTTGCCGATTACTTTGATCAGGGAGTGAGAAGTGGTGCCAGTTCCAGACCAGGTGAATGAAGACATGGATGTTGTCCATCCTGATTATGCAGCAGTGAGAGATACTCCGCTTCCACCTCCAGACTGGTCAGAACCTGAGGTTACAGATTTGGACACACTTTCTATCCCGGTCTTGACATTCACTAGAGCATGGGTTGATAGGCGAGTAAATAGGTTGAAGAGTAGGTCAATTGCTTTGACTTACAACTTAATGGGAGATCACAGGACACCCACCACAGGCAAAAAGAAACAGATTACACGAGGTCCAGAGTCCAGAAAGAAAGAGCTAGTTCGACAAAAGCCCATTCGGCTAGAACCTCCACGAGTTGCAGTTGAAACGCCCACACCATTGGAGACACGTTCTCCAAGTATACAAGAGGTTTCCTTATTTGTTGATCAGAGGAATGCACTGAATCAGGTGAAAGTAGTACAGGATAATATTCAGCCTCCACGGAGAGAGTCGATTGGCCAGAGCGTCAATGCACCTAATAGGGTTGATCAGCAGGATGATGAGGGGACTATTACTGACCCCCAGTTTCAATAGGTGTTAGAGGCGGCTTTGAATGATGATGATGATATAGTTTCAGGAGACACTCAGCCACTTGAGGACGATGAGCCTCGCTAGAATGATGTAGAGGTTGAGCAAGTTAGAGAGGTAGAAGCACAGGAACAACAGCCCTTTGATATACAGTACGATGTTCCTGATTGACTTAAGGATAGAATGAGGAGAAGCCCCAGTGAGGAGATTGATCCAGCAGTTGAGATGGAAGAGTTCTTGAACAGGATCAGTGCGCCTCCATAGAAGAAGAAAGCAAGAATTTTTTTGAAGATATCCACTGAAGAGGATGGCTCTCGCACTCTTCACGTAGCTGTGCCAAGGGTTGATTGTGACCGAAATGAAGCAGTGCCTGAGAATTATGTGGTCACGACTTTGGATTTGGGATGCACCACTTGTGCGCAGATTGTAGAGTGTGACAACTCCTACCTCGCCCTCAAGGATAGGTTGTTCAAGAAGGAAGGAATGTATAAGAAGTTGAAAAGAGAACATAAAGCTTTAATTGGATATGTGCAGCAATTGTCTCGTTCTCGAGGGCAGGATATTCCAGTGATAGAATCTCCAGCAGAGATACCCAGGGAGTCAATTAGTGGCTTGGTGGAACTACGAAAGATGGCGCAAGAGGCAGATAAGTGGGTCACAGGGGTTCGTGTTGAGACAGATAAATTTATGGAGGACCTTGATTCTGCTTTTCAGCAGGCCTCTGGTATTTTGGCATGGATGGAGGTGATTGATCATGCTTGGGGCGATGCTTCTATATATCAAAGTAAAGTAATCCAGCGTCTCGAGGCATTGAGGCATGTTCCATTGCGGTTGTTGATTGATGGAGGGGTCATTCAAAAGAATGACAGGTACGACTTCTCCAGATGGTATTCTTCAGCGATCACGGGACGTGGTTTCTTCGACGTTGCACAGGCAGATTCAGCCAGGATACATAAGGCTATGGCCAATATCATTGATGGCGTTCTGAATACTTTTGAGGCCATATTTGTTAGGCGGCTGAATCCATATGAGATTAATGTTGATAATTTGAGGGGTAGGCTGGTACCATTCTTTTTAGAGGTGAAGAACTTCACACAGGATGACTTTGAGAACACCTCCACTTTCTCCAGTTTGATTCAGAGCACGCAGGATTCCCTGGCTGCTTGGAGAAAGTCATGTGCAAGGCATGAGCATTCAGTCACAGTGTTAGAGTTTCAGATAGATTGCATTCCACCCATTTCAGTTCAGGAGGTCGAGGCTGTACTTAGCAGGTTCATTGAGTTTGCAGTTAGAGAGAAGGCAAATGGGAATGCACTACTGGACGAGGATCTTCTAGAAGACTGATTGTGGGCATTTATTGCCTTTACTATTTTGGGAGTGAGTGGGAATCTTTGATTCATTTAATGTACCACTCCCTATTCTGGCAGTTTTTAGGGTTAGGGCTGAGGTGGCACGATTTTGGCCACTCTATTGATTGTAACCCTAGCTGTCTTTTGGACTGGGCTAGCTATATAAAGGGGGAGTCCCTGTCATTTGTAATCCATTAGACATTAGAGATTAGACTAGCATTAGATTTGAAGATCAGACTAGAGAGTAGAGCATTGTAGACATTTTGCATAGTGTGGAGAAGAAAGAAAGTTTTCCCTTTGAAAAATTTTGTGGAGATTGTTGTGTAACACTTTTCATGATAATAGATCTTTTCATTGATGGTGGAATTCATTTTGTCATGAATAGCTAGCAAGGTCTCTTCTTCCTTTCGTATCCAAGTAGAATAATTTTCATTTCATGCAAGTAGTTTACTTTGATGTGTGGTGTTTTATTGAGGTAGCTTCACTTTATTCCATACCACTAGCGGCTTGTTGATGATAAGTTCGCCTTGCGTGGTCCACTGGAAATTACCTTGAGCTCAATTTCGATTGTGGTTTGTACGCTTATATGCATTGTTGTGATGGTGTTTTTATGCTAAATCATAATTTGAACATCCTTTGCTATCCCTTTGAAGATTGCACCAATTTTACCGAGGCTGTCCGATGCGAGGCTAAGTAAAATTCGGTTGAAGTCTACTAAAACGAAGCTCCACATATCCTGCATTTAGAATAGAACACATGTTTCTTAGGCCCTATACTTTTTATTTTCCACACATTTCTGATGAGCTTCAGGAAAACGATCTATATTGCCAAATCATACAAGCAAGAACCCCCTTTCAAATCATATACCAGCTGCTAACTGCAAGAAGTCTGAACAATTATGTAAGTCCCCTCGTAAGAACACAGCAATACACATCAACCAACTGAGGGTATTGTAAGTATTTGGAACCTTGGAGTTAAAAGCATGAACTTACTCGCAATCTTAGCATGCTGAATACTTTGTTCTGTGTTGGTGCGGTCTCAAAAACCACGTCAACAGAACTGGCGCTAAAAGGAGGGCCTTCCAAGAGTTCCTACAGTTAGCAATCATATTCAAATAAGAAGGGATTTTCATTCAAAAAAAAATTTCATTGGAGAAAGAAGAATTATCATGAGTAAAGATGGTGCTACCGCATAGAGAAATATTTCCAGTGTTGCAGCCTAATTTGCGATTCAACGACGATCAAGAAGATATTCTTTCAATATTGAACAATCTTGCATGGAGGACAAAGTAGAGCTACGCCCAGTTCATGAGAACTTGCTTTGTGTTGGAGGAAGAAGAAGAAAAGGCTATTGAGAGTCAAGTTGCAATTGAAAGAAATTTGTTGAATCAGAGGCAACCACTCGCTCCTCTTCCTCGCAGACAGTAATCAACTACATCCTGGATAATATCAATTCATTCTCACCTGATAAGTTGAAAAGGATTTTGAGGTCCGCGCCAAGTTCATCCAAAGACTTTGTGGAGTTAGAGTTGCCTACTCGAGCAAGGAAGAAGAAAGAAGTCCGTTCAAGTAAAGAAGTTGAGTCAGGCGAAGAAGTATTTTCGAACGAAGAGGTTCAGTCAAGTGAAGAAAGCGGAGGGGAGATTTCAAGTTTGTTCCAAACCCCACCAAGTGTTTCAAGGTTTGCTCGGCCCAAAGCAGTTCAAGTTACCACTCCAGTGTTTGTCCAGCAACAACAGCCAATTCAAGCTACCATACCTCGACAACAGCAAACAACTCCAGTAATTGTATATCAAAGGCGACAACCAATTCAAGCAATGGCTCAACCAGGAGGTCAACAAGGAGGCCAACCAGCCCCCAATGGTGCTACTTGGCTAGTTACTAATCCATCTCCGCTTGAGTTCACGGATTATCATGATATGCCGAAGAACCCAGAACACTTTTGCACCAAGTATCAAGTCAATGATCCAAACCGTTCTGCTGAGGATCACATTAAGATGTTCGAGGATCATTTGCGAAATAGACAAATTGCATACGCAGATGTAGCTTGCAGACTCTTCCCGTACTCCTTGGGAGAAGAAGCGCACTTTTGGTTTATACATTTGCCAGTTGGGTCTATAAGAACATGGGAGCAGATGAAGGAAGCTTTCATTGGGAAGTTTGGTATTCCTATCACCCCAGTAGAGCTCTTCCACCAATTCACGGAAGTAAGAAGACAAGACAAAGAGCCTATTCATGCCTTCAACAATAGATTTCAAAAAGCTCTCACAAGGCTACGTGCCCCATACGTTATTCCCGATGCAAGGGAAAACTATTATGCAGCCCTAGACCCATTGACTGCGATGTTCGTGAGACAAGCTCATCCCATTCCAGTAGATATGAACCAAGCATATGCTAAGGCTGTGGAAGTGAGTCAAAATATGGGACAGAACATAACTAGGCCTTCCTTGTACACTAGCTTAACGACGACAAACAATCAAATGCAAACTCTTAGTCTGGCGTGGAATCAGAAAATTCCGGCATTGAATCCAGTCCCGCAACCTACTTATCATGTTACACCACCATCTGACCAATTGGTTCTCCATCCTGGGGTACCTCTATCCAAGACTCCAGCTACACAGCCTATCTATCTCCAGAACACGGTGCCATCAACGAGGACACAAGAGTAGAAAGACGAAATGAAAAAATTAGTAGAACAAATGAAGAGGCTGTCATTTGAGGTGACCCACCTCAGAAATCAAAATAATCAAATGCAATCTATGTTGAAGAATTATCAGGCACATCCAGGTGCCAATCGAGGATATCAGAATAATCCTCAACACCATCAAGATGCCCATCAAGGACATGGACATGACAACAGTCATGGGTATCGAGGTAACAATCAAGGATATCAAAAGAGGTCCTGGAATACTGGACCTAACAACGGAGGAGTTCCATCACCACTAGATAACCCACCACCTCTGGAGAATCATCCCATGGATAGAGTAGTTTTGGCAGAAGCTGCTATGTCAGGATGGTGCAGACTCCACAATGCAAGTCAGCACTTAGTAAGGAACATGCAAATGGAGATAATCACTCAGTAAGGAACTTGCTATTCTTAGCAGGTGTGTCCCGGCAACCGCTTCCTAGCAGTTCATAATCACAAGCCGATCGCAGTGCCAAAGAAAAAAGAGCAAACAGATATCATTTGATATGCATCCAGAGCAAATTAGGGTTTCCAGCTTCAGACCCTGAAAAGAGGGGTAAAAAGTCAGAATTTTCGAAAACCGGTGAAAACCACCGCAATCAGCATTCTTCAGGCTATCTGCTGATAAAATTTGAAGTCAAACGGAGCACTTACTATTTATAGTAAGTCAATTTGGAAACTGGCTAAAAATAGTAAGTCAGGCGCATGCGCTGATATCAATAGATAGGTCACGTGGTGAGGAGCGCCTCATTAAAATTTCAAGTCAATCAGAGCAGTGGAACTATCAGAAACGAGCAGTTACTATTTATAGTAAATCACCTCCAGAAATGGGCTAAAAATAGCAGGGTGACTAAAAATGGCAGTGTTGACAGGGCAACAAGGTTATGAGGATGTAGTGTGCAAAATTTCAAGTCGTTCTGAAGCTTCAAAGATGCAAAATCAGAAGGCTTAATATAAATAGCAGGGCATCAAAATTGGCGAAAACGAGGAAAAATTCTAAGTCTGGAACTCTGTCCTACAGCCATGGCAAAATACGCCTAAGTTGATGGAGAAGCATCGAAGAATTTCTGAGTGCTCAGCTCGTCCTCCACCATGGCCAAAATGCGCCCAAGCTAGAGAAAGTCAAAGGAAGTCAACGCCTTTTCATCCTTCTGCCTAACCTAAATGCGCCTTCAAAGCAATGCCAAGCACAAAAAAATTCTAAGTATGAAGTTTATCCTTCATCAGGGGCAAAATGCGCACAAAGTGCAAATGGTCAATGAAAGTCAACACTTTTTATCCTGTAGACATAGCAAAATGCGCCCAAGGGAAGCTCATGGAAGTTGAAAATTCTTCTAAGTATTGAACTCATCCTCCTCACCCCCCAAAATGCGCCCATCCTCCTCAAGGGGTAAAATGCGCCCAAATTGCAAGAGAATCAAAGTGGTCAAACGAGTTCATCCTTCTCCATAGGTAAAATGCGCCCAAATGCATGCATGTCAAGACAAATAAGAGGGAGGTGAAAGGTCACAAAGGACGTGGTAAGAGTTTCACCCACCAGTTATGTCAAAATGCGCCCAAGATGGAAGCAAGTCAACAAGTCAACATTTCTCATCCTCCTTGCATGCCTAAATGCGCCCAAGTTGAGGTGGTAAAAGTGAGTGTAAGGTGGTAAGGGGGGTAAAAGATACTTCAAGGCATGGTGAAAACCTGGTAAATGCTAGGCGTTGTCCCTCTTCAAGTGGGAAATGCGCCAAGGGTGGTGAATGCTAAAGAAGTGTTGAAAATATTTCCTTAGGCGTGGCAATATTCCTCTTCGAATGCTATATGCGCCCAAGGTGGTAGATGTTAAAGAATTTTCCAAGGCTTGTGAGGTGGTTAAGGATGAATGTTGGGCGTAGTTTTTGATTTTCCTCAAAAGTGCTAGGCACCACAGGTGATGAGTGTTGTAAGTGCTAGAAAATATTGCCAAATGGTGGAAATAGAGTGCTAAGGCATGATTTCAAATTCTTCTAAGTATGATATGCGCCTAAGGTGGTGAGTAAGAAATTTCCTCTAAGGAGTTGGAGCTTCAAAAGTA
This sequence comes from Sequoia sempervirens, assembly GCA_007258455.2. NCBI lineage: Eukaryota > Viridiplantae > Streptophyta > Pinopsida > Cupressales > Cupressaceae > Sequoia > Sequoia sempervirens. The sequence goes on along the minus strand of VDFB02310015.1, from coordinate 134,579 downwards.
TTTTTCAATGTGAAGTAAAATGCAAGTGGCAAGATTGAATAAAAATTTTAAGGCGAAAATTTCCAAGGCAAAATTTTCCCAAGAGATGATTTAAAATTTTCCAAGGCAAAAATATTTTCTCCCTTAGAAAATACGCCTAGAGCTCAAGGTGGTGAAATTTTCGTTCATGAAGCACGAGCAAATTTTCTCAGTGATGAAGTCAGAATGATGATAATGCAGGATGAATTCAAGTTCTTCAAGCGAGAGCAACACAGGACGATCACGGGCGAAGAATGGATTTAATTTGGTGAAGATAATCTTTTTCTAAGGTTCAAAATTGAAAAAAAAAAAAAATTAAATGAACCCGTTTGTTGGGTACCCATGGATTCGAAGAATTCAGAAGAAAATTCTCTTCTGGGTACTGAACATTTGCGATGATAGATGGATTTTCAAGCCTTCCGCACTTCGCCAATACTTTTTTCAGTGAAGAATTTAATCAGTGCTCAAATTGTGAATTTTCCTGAGGGGAAAATTTAAAATTCTCTAAGGCAAGATGAATAAAATGTGTTTTCAAGATGAATTTCTTTGGACAACGAATTTGAAATAGGTTGCCTAGATAATTTTGATTGAATTCTTCAGTGATAAATTTTCTAGAGCTAAGGAGGAGTTAAAATTGAATTCAAGTGACAGAGCTCCGGCTAGCGAATTAAAAAAATGAATTTAAATTAAATTATTCAAAAATGAATTCAAAGATGCCAGTCAAAGTCTAACTTCTAGAAGAGCAAGATTCCTGCCGTTGAGGGACAAGTGTCAGAAATACCAGAGAGGGAAAATTCGAATTCTTGAAGAGTAGTGGAAGTTTAGTGCATTGGCTAAAATTGACTTCTTCTAGAATTTGATTTTGGGCTATAAAATGAAGAAGTTTCTCACTTATTTTTCACAAGGGAAGTCGAATTTGCGCTAAGTGAAGATTGTTGCTAAGAATTGTTGAAGCTTGAAGAGTACGAATTCTTGCTAAGGCTGAAGTGTTGCAGAAAAGGAAGCTAAGAGGCAAATGTGCGGAAAGTAAATGAGTGTAGGGCCTAAGAAACTTATATTCTATTCTAAATGCAAGATATGTGGAGCTCAGTTTCAGTAGACTTCAACCGAATTTCACCTAGCCTCACGTCGGACAGCTTCAGTAAAATTGGTGCAATCTTCAAAGGGATAGCATGAGATATTCAGATTATAATTTAGCATACATATACCATCAAGACAACGCATATAAGCATACAAATCACAATCAAAGTTAAACTCGAGATAATCTCCAGTTGACCATGCAAGGCGAGCTTGTCATCAACAAGTTGCTAGTGGTATGGAATGAAATGAAGCTACCTCAATAAAATGCCACACATCCAAAGTAAACTACTTGCATGAAATGAAAATTATACTACTTTATGCTACTTGGATTCGAAAGGATGAAGAGACCTTGCTAGCAATCCATGACAAAGAAGAATTCCACCATCAATGAAAAGATCAATTATCATGAAAGTTTTACACAACAATCTCCACAAAAGTTTTCAAAGGGAAAACTTTCTTTCTTCTCCACACTATGCTATACTATCAAACAAAATGCCTCTACTCTGATCTCCAATCTCTAGTCTAATCTGATGTCTAATTTCTAATGAAGTATAAATGAGGGGGACTCCCCCTTTATATAGCTAGCCTAGTCCAATGGACGGCTAAGATTACAATCAAAAGAGTGGCTAAGATTAAGCCACCTCATCCCTAACCCTAAAAACTGCTAGAATGGGGAGTGGTGTAATAAATGAGCAAAGATTCCCACTCAGTCCCAAAAATAGTAAAGGCAATAAATGCCCACTATCAGTCTTCTAGAAGATCCTCGTCCAATAGTGCATTTCTATTCTCCTTCTCTCTGGCTGCAAACTCAATGAATCTAGCTAGTACAACCTCAACCTCCTGAACTGAAATGGGTGGAATGCAATCTAGCTGAAACTCTAACACCGTGACTGACGTCTCATGTCGTGCACAAGATTTTCTCCAAGCAGCTAAGGAATCCTATGTGCTCTGGATCAAACTGGAGAAAGTGGAGGTGTTCTCAAAGTCATCCTGCACGAAGGTCTTCACCTCTGAAAAGAAAGGCACCAGCCTACCTCTCAAATTATCTGCAGTCACCTCATCTAGATTCAACCGCCTAGCAAATATGGCCTCGAAGGTATTCTGGACTCCATCAATGATATTGACCATCGCCTTTCGTACCCTAGTTGAATCCGCCTATGCTGCATCGAAGAAACCACATCCCGTGATTGCTGAAGAATACCATCTAGAAAAGTCATACCTGTCATTCTCCTGAATGACCCCTCCATCAATCAACAACCGCAAAGGAACATGCCTCAATGCCTCAAGCCGCTGAATTACTTTGCTCTGATAAACAGAAGCATCTCCCCAGGCTTGATCAATTGCCTCCCTTCGTGCCAAAATACCAAAAGCCTGCTGAAAAGCAAAGCAAAGTCCTCCATAAAATTTTTTGTCTCAGTACGAACTCCTGTGACCCACTTATCTACCTCCTGTGCCATCTTCTCTAATTCCAACAAGCCACTGATTGACTCTCTAGGTATCTCAGGTGGAAGCTCTATCACTGGAATTTCCTGCCCACGAGGACGAGACAACTGCTGCACATATCCAATCAAAGCCTTATGCTCTCTTTTCGATTTCTTATACTTTCCTTCCTTTTTAAATAATCTGTCCTTGAGGGCGAGGTAGGAGTTATCACACTCCTCTACAATCTATGCACCCGTGGGGCGTCCTAACTCCACAGTTGTGACCACATAGTTTTTTGGTACTGCTTCATCTCGGTCACAATCAACCTGAGGCACTGCCACGTGAAGAGTGCTAGAGCCATCCTTCTCAGTGGATATCTTTGAAAAGTTTCGTGCTCTCTTCTTCTGTGGAGGCGCGCTGAAACTATTCAAAAACTCTTCCATTTCAACTGCTAGATCAATCTCCTCGCTGGGGCTTCTTCTCATCCTATCCCTGAGCCAATCAGGTTCTGTATACTGTATATCAAATGGTTGTTGTTCTTGTGCCTCTACTTCACGGAGTTGTTCAACTTCTATATCATTCTGGTGAGGCTCATCGGCTTCAAGTGGCTGAGTATCTCCTGAAACTATATCATCATCCTCCAAAGCCATTATATTTCTGGAAAGGAATGAAGGGACATGCTGCTAATTATGTTGCAAAATGCCTTGAATGTCAAAGAGTAAAAGCTGAGCATCATCATCCAGCAAGCTTGCTATACCCACATGATATTCCAGAGTGGAAGTGGCAAGTGATAAGTATGGATTTTGTGCAAGGATTGCCTATGTCAAGAAATAAGCACAATACCATACTTGTAACGAACACACTTGTACGATAAAATTAAAACTCTACAATTCATACATAAAAGTAAGAACAATACCATTTTGAACAAACAATTTCTTTTCAAAACATAAATGAGAAACATTTATTGCATCTATAAACTATTTCATTTCAAATGAAATTACAAAGCATGATGAGAAACATACATACATAGCCCGTAGGCTTTTGACACCAATAGAAATAAGAAGGTCCAGGAATCCGTCCTGTCAAGCTTTGGAGCATCCGTCGGGTGTTCATGGAGGAGAAACATCACTCGAGCGTTTTTCCGCCAACCACGGACTTATAATGCGGTCCCCCGCACGATCATTTTTCAATGAACGGCCCTCCCTTCGAAGAAGAGATTGGTTGGGTAACCTTTAATGACTACCAACTGGACATAGTGCTGTGATTCTACAAAACTAGCTTTCGTGCTAACGGCAAATCACAAACTAGGTTGTATTTCGGAATCACGGTGAACTGACAGTGTAGTACAACAACTAAATGGTTCCTTACACTACTTTGGCCAAAGTGTTTACGTTCAACGAAGAACATAGGTCATATGTCACATTCACTAGCCAGGTTCAACTTGACTTAAGGCTATCTTAGTTCTACGCGTAGGTTGGTCTATCGGGGTAGTCCGTACCCTAGACTTCCTACAACATTTTACTACGAGTATAATGAATCTATTTAACAAGTTACTACAACTGACGCCCTAATTCAGGATATACACATCCTAGGGATACAAAAACTTGATTAAGTTGTTTGTATTAAGTTGTAGAGTATATTTTGCAAATATTCCTGACTCAACCCTAGTAACTAATATTTATTCACAGACATATGCTCATTATATAGAGCCATTAAAACTCAATGCTGTTTGCTTTCCATTAACCAATGTAACGTATACATCAATGACAACAAAAGCCAAACAAAAGCCATGACAAGACTAAATTCATGATAATGGTTAAGAAACTATTATTCTTTTAGTTCAATCTTGAGATAATCATATTCATTTCTTTCTAGCTATGACTAAATTTCAGAGAATTATCAGATTAACATAAAAAGTAAGAGTTTAGCATGCCTGCTTTAGCTTTCCACAAGTTGGGAAGATAACTCCTTCACTGGCCTCTATTCAGACCACTTTCAGCTTGGATTCTTGAAACCAAAAGCTCAACACAGTAACAGTGTAATTCCCAGTTACTCCTCTTTTATTCAAAGCTTAACCAGCAATTTCAAATTCTGCTCTTATGATCAGAAAACACCTTTCCTTAACAAAATACTTCACAAATTCTCTACTATGGCGAATTCTCTCTTTTGCTATGAAATGCTCAAGAACTTGATTGTAAATTCGTGTGCCCAAGAATGCCAAAACGCAGGTATATTTATAGGTTCATTTTAAAACTGATTTCCACCTTCTATGGCGCCAGGACTGCCAGCAGGTTGAAGAATATTTCAAACTAAAAACGTGTATCAAATTGGTGAGGGTTTCGACCTCCATGTTTGACAGCAAGAAGTTCATTTTAATTCGAATTTGTTTCAGGCTGTTAAAACTGTGACAACTTTCAACTGGCGCGTTTTTACAGTTAGGTTAAATGCCAAGTTTCATTTCTGACTTCTTCCTTGCTCAAATGGCGTACAGATTTCCTCTTATTCACCAAGCAAGAGATGAATCGGCCATTTTTAGACGTCTGGCCCTAGTCGCGCGGGTTACCTGCGTGTTTTTCATTTTCCCTTCTGCATTTTCGCGTTTTTCTTCTTTATTTCGCTTTGGTAAAACTTTAATATTTTAATAGATTTTTCAAAGTAAATATGGCGCATATATGCAGGCTCATATTTGAAGATTAACACTTCAATGAATACATTTAGAAAAATTCGCGTTTTCTTATCAATTCGTGATTTTTATGAAATCCGCGATTTTTAATTTCTTCCCAGATTTGCATTCGTGCTTTACAATGTTTTACTTTTATTTCATTTGATTTTGACCAATCTTTTATTTAAATATATTTGTTTATTATATTAAAATACTTACATAATATAGTTTATGCATAATTATTTAAATTATCAATTTAAACAATATTGTATACATTTTAAACTATATTATATTAATATTTTAATATAATATTAAATATATTGAAATACTTAACATTATATTAATACATATATATTCATTTACATTATACATTAAACATGTAAATTAATATATATGTATTCGTATAATTTCAGAGACAAGATATCATTACAATATCAAATTCATTTATCTTGTTAGCCGTGGGTATGTATACTTGTATATATATCTGTATATATACTACATGTATAAGTATCCTTAAATACATTTATATCGACACATACGTATGGCATATCCATCTGCTTAATACGTTTGTATTGACATGAATGTACTTATGGGTACTTGTACATATTGTATTCGTATGTACAAATACACATATCCACCTCTAACCAGAACTTATCAGTTATAAGGTTATATTGGCATGCATCACTTGTTTACACATTCAGAAGAAGACACGACTCCTAATGATACGAGACAAGCCTACGGATGACTTACCTTTAACCAAAAACAATGACTTAGCTTACTCAGTTCTAAGGCTTGTGTGTGTATGTCCAGTTGGTATCCATTACTGTTTACCCGACCAAGTTCTTCCCCGAGTGATATCTCTCCTCTGTCTCGAGGTACGAACCTGTCTCCTGCAAATCATGAGATGACAACGGAAATCAATTGCTCAAAACCAAGGTAATATACATTAAGCATTGTAATAGGTTAGAACAACATTATTCCATAACTCAATATGCTAATTTCATTCAAAAATTACAATAACAGAAGCATCAGATAAAGAGACAATCATTTAGGATACATCCAATTGATCACAAGAACATTTCACTTTATTCAACAGAAAGATTCAACATTTACAATGTACATCCTATGAATAGTAGCTATACAATCGGGGTGTAACAATACTAGTGGTAGTTGATAGACTGACTAAAGTAGCTCACTTTATACCTGGAAATCTATCTGATGGAGCACCAGTTATTGCAAGGAAATTTGTGTAAGAAGTATTCAGATTGCATGGGATACTGTTGATGTGATTTTTGTGACCGCACCAATCAGCTGAAGAACAAAGTTGTTCAAAGGCTACTCCGTTCTCTGTTGATCAAAGTATTCTGTGTGCTAAGATTGCGAGATAGATCACTCATTCAACTCCAAGGTTCCGAAATACTTGGAACACCCTCAGTTGGTTTGATGTGTATTGTTGTGTTCTTACGAGGGGACTTATACAATTGTTCAGGCTTCTTGCACTTAACAGTCAGTGTATGCTTTGAAGGGGTTTTTGCGCGTATGATTTGGCAAAATAGTGTGTTTTCCTAAAACTAACGAGGAATGTGCGGAAAGTAAATGAGTGTAGGGCCTAAGAAACTTATGCTCTATTCTAGATGTAGGATATGTGGAGCTCAATTTTGGCAGACTTTGACCGAATCTCGCCTAGCCTCACGTCGGACAGCTTCAGCGAAATTAGTGCAATCTTCAAAGGGATAGCAAAAGATGTTCAAATTACAATTTAGCATACATTTACCACCAAGACGATGCATATAAGTATACAAATCACAATCAAAGTTAAAATCGAGACAATTTCCAGTGGACCACACAAGGCGAACTTATCATCAACAAGCCACTAGTGGTATGGAATGAAATGAAGCTACTTCAATAAAACACCACACATCAAAGCAAAACTACTTGCATGAGATAAAAGAAAACTATGCTACTTGGACCCGAAAGGAAGAAGAGACCTTGCTAGCTATCCACGACAAAGACGAATTCCACCATTAATGAAAAGATCTATTATCATGAAAGTGTTACACAACAATCTCCACAAAAGGTTTCAAAGGGAAAACTTTCTTTCTTCTCCACACTAAGCTATCAAACAAAATGTCTACTATGCTCTACTCTCTAGTCTCCAATCTCTAACTCAATTCTGATTCTAATCTAATATCTAATGAATTACAAATGAGGGGGACTCCTCCTTTTATAGTTAGCCCAGTCCAATGGACAGCTAAGATTACAATCAAAAGAGTGGCTAAGATTAAGCCACCTCAGCCCTAACCCTAAAAACTGCCAGAATGGGGAGTGGTGTAATAAATGACCAAAGATTCCCACTCACTCCCAAAAATAGTAAGGCAATAAATGCCCACAATCAGTCTTCTAGAAGATCCTCGTCCAGTAGTGCATTCCCATTCTCCTCTCTGGCTGCAAACTCAACGAACCTGCCAAGTACAGCCTCAACTTCCTAAACTGAAATGGGTGGAACACAATCTAGCTGGAACTCTGGCACCGTGACCGACGTCTCATGCTGTGCACAAGATTTTCTCCAAGCAACTAAGGAATCTTGCATGCTCTGAATCAAACTGGAGAAAGTGGAGGTGTTCTCAAAGTCATCCTGTGTGAAGGTCTTCACCTCTGAAAAGAAAGGCACCAGCCTACCCCTCAAATTATCAATATTCACCTCATATGGATTCAACCGCCTAGCAAATATGGCCTCGAAAGTATTCTAAACTCCATCAATGATATTGGCCATTGCCTTTCGTACCCTGGTTGAATCTGCCTGTGCTGCGTCGAAGAAACCACGTCCTATGATTACTGAAGAATACCATCTAGAGAAATCATACCTGTCATTCTCTTGAATGACCCCTCCATCAATCAGCAACCGCAAAGGGACATGCCTCAATTCCTCAAGACGTTGAATTACTTTGCTCTGATAGACAGAAGCATCACCCCAAGCCTGATCAACTGCCTCCATCCGTGCCAAAATACTGGAAGCCTGCTGAAAAGCAAAAGCAAGGTCCTCCATAAACTTTTCTGTCTCAACACGAACTCCTGTGACCCACTTATCTACTTCCTGTGCCATCTTCCCTAACTCCAACAAGCCACTGATTGACTCTCTAGGTATCTCTGCTGGAGGCTCTATCACTGGAATCTCTTGCCCACGAGGACGAGACAACTGCTGCACATATCCAATCAAAGCCTTATGCTCTCTTTTCAATTTCTTATAATTTCCTTCCTTTCTGAATAACCTGTCCTTGAGGGCGAGGCAGGAGTTATCACACTCCTCTACAATCTGTGCACCAGTGGGGCGTCCTAACTCCAAAGTTGTGACTACGTAATTCTATGGCATTGCTTCATCTCGGTCACAATCAACCTGTGGCATGGCTATGTGAAGGGTGCGAGAGCCATCCTCATCTGTTGATATCTTCAAAAACTTTCGTGCTCTCTTCTTCTGTGGAGGTGCACTGATCCTGTTCAAGAACTCTTCCATTTCAACTGTTGGATCAATTTCCTCACTGGGGCTTCTCCTCATCCTATCCTTAAGCCACTCAGGTACTGTATATTGTATATCAAAGGGCCACTGCTCTTGTGCCTCTACTTCTCGAACTTGTTCAACTTCTACATCATTCTGGCGAGGCTCATCGTCCTCAAGTGGTTGAGTGTCTCCTGAAACTATATCATCATCATCCTCCATAGCTGCCTCCAACTCCTGCTGAAACTGAGGGTCCGTAGTAGTCCCCTCATCATCCTGCTGATCAACCCTACTAGGTGTGTTGACGCTCTGGCCAACCGACTCTCTCTGTGGTGGCTGATTATTCTCCTGTACTGCTTGCACCTGATTCAATGCATTCCTCTGATCAGCAAATAAAGAAGCCCCCTGTATACTTGGAGAACGTGTCTCCAGTGGTGTGGGCGATGCAACTCGTGGAGGCTCCGGCTGAACGGGCTCCTGTCGGACTGGTTCTTTCCTTTTGGATTCTGGACCTCGTGTGATTTGTTTCTTCCTGCCAGTGGTGGGTGTCCTGTGATCTCCCATCAAATTGTAAGTCAAAGCAATTGACCTACTCTTCAATTTGCTCACACGCCTATCAACCCATGCTCTGGTAAATGTCAGGACCGGAATAGAAAGTGTGTCCAAGTCAACAACCTCTGGTTCTAACCAATCTGGGGGTGGAAGCGGAGTATCTCTTACTGCTGCATATTCTGGATGGACAACATCCATATCCTCATTCACGTGGTCTGGAACCAGAACAACTTCACACTCCCTGATCATGTTAATTGGCAACCGAGAGAACATTTTTTTCCTGACTTCAATCTCATATGATGCATCAGCCCAATAATCCTTAATATTTGCCTTGTGTTTAAATTCCTCTGACAGTACCCATTTGATGTTATTGTGCGGATCATAGTGTTGTCGGCTGGTGTGATATGAAAAGTGATAAAATTGAAGCTCACTCTCGGCTTCTCTGACTGCCTGTAATGAAGGACACACCTCGTCCGAATTGCCCATGACAATTGGGAAGTCAACACCTCCTTTCTTCTTCTTCTTTTGAATTTTATCGTAGGCAACCAATTGCCTAGATATCTCTAACATCAAAATTCTATCGGTTGGGTACTTAGGTAGCCTGTATGGATACGATGAAAAACCTTGCAGCCTTATGTAAGAAAATTTCGGAAACTGTATAAACCAGCACCCATACCTTTCAATCAATTCTTGGGCCTCTCTCGAGATTCTGTGATGCATCCGCTCCTGAAGCAATCTCGTGATGTGCATGGTGAAGGCGTCATTGACACGCTTGTAATGAGTGGTACTTGCCAGGTGCAACTACGGACAAGCCTCATGTATTTTGAACTGGTGAGAGCCACAACCGACAAGTTCCTTGTATGAAATCCCTCTGTACTTTGTCATACGAGCTAGCATGTAGATGATGTAAGAGCTCATATAGAACGTCTTCGTCCTTCCCAGGCTCAGGAGCTGCTCATGCAAACTGTCACTAATCATTGCAGCCCAGTTGACGTAGTCTTTTCCTTCCAGCACGAGGTTGATGTAATAGAACATCCAGGGCTCGAAAATAAAGGACTATGGGCAACAACCAACTCAACTCAGCATCATAATGAGATCACAATATTCCTGTTTCAAGTCATCCGCTATAATTTTCCTTGGAAACTTTGTACGAGAAGGCTTGGGATTGCTCATCCAGTGAGTGTTGATTGTCTCCGTGCATCTCTCGAATGTAGAAGCATACATTCGCTCAGCTCGCTCTCTGAACTTGTAAACCATATTCCTGTGCACCGGGATCCCGAAAGCTTCACCAATGGCAGCAGGAGTGAGATTGGCTAGCACTTGTCCATCTGGTGACATGATCGATCTGTGATCCTTCTCATAGCAATTGGCGCACTCCATCATCAGCTCCGAACACTGAATGGCTGGTGGGAAACCAGCAGCTGCATATAATCCGCTTCGAACAATGTTGTGCGAAGTGGTCGAAGGTCAATGATTACCAATCCCCAACATTTTGTTCTTGAAAGTCTCAAGGTTGATGGAGCCCAAGTTGGTATCTGTCAACTTCCCCAACTTCGAAATGAACTTTGACTCTGGCATAAATGTCTTGCTCAGCTTCTTTATAACCGCTTGCCTGGATGCACCATTGTTGTCTTTGCCAGTGGCCCTTGCCTCAACCATCTGCAAAACGATAGACATTCATGAGCAAATTAATTTATAAAATAAATAAAACATTGTGTAGGGGCTGCCAGTCAACTTCAAGAACTTGAGAAGCTGCAATAACATTTCTTATTCGCAAACCTCAGCTTCTTCTTCAACGAATTTTGAACTTCAATACTTAGAAAAGATTTCTAAGTAAGCTTTAACTTCAGCAACTTAGCAACTTCAAGCTTTAGTAAAATCGCCCACTTCACACTAGCAATCAACAACTTCAATCAGCAATTGTAAATTTGTACTTCTGCAATCAGCAAGTTCGCACTTTTTAAACTCTTTGAAATTTCTTCCTTCAAGGCGTCCTTCTTAGCTTCAGAAATATAATTTTCCTCAAGCTTCAGCAAATTCAAACTTCAGCAATCCAGAACTTCCAACGCCTTTCACTCAGCAACTCTCAGACTTTGCAAAATTTCGAACTTCTTCAAGCCTCAGCAATCCAATCTTCAGCAACTCACTGCAATGTCTAACTCAGAGCAAATCGAATTCTCCTCAGCTGTGAAAAAGAAGTGAGAAACTTCTCAATCTTATAGGAAAATCGATTTCTAGAAGGAGGCTAAGTATAGCCAGTGAATTAAATTCCCACTACTTCGTTTGAATTTCCCTCTCGGTATTCCTGACACTTGTCCGAGAATCTCAACCTTCTAGAAGTTCAACTTTGACTAGCATCTTTTGAATTTACTTTCGAAAAAATTAATTTAAATTCATCTTTTTAATTCACCAGCCGGAGCTCTACCTTGCAAATTTTAAATTTGAATCATCTCTTTAGCTCTGGAAAATTCATCCATGAAGAATTCGATTGAAATCATCTAGGCAATTCACTTCAAATTCGTTGTCCGGAAAAAATTAATCTTGAAAACACATCTTGTTCACTTTGCCTTAGAAAATTTTAAATTTATCCCTTAGGAAAATTTCACAATTTGAGCACTGATTGAATTCTTCACTGAAAAAGTGTTGGCGAAGTGCGGAAGACATGGAAATCCATCTATCATCACAAATGTTCAATACCTAGAAGAAAATTTTCTCTGAAACGTGATGAATCCATGGGTGCACAACGAACGAGTTCATTTAATTTTTAAATTTTGAACCTTAGAAAAATATTATTCCATCAATTCAAATCCGTTCTTCATCTGTGAACATCTCGTTGCTCTGACTTGAGAAAATTTTAAATTCATCCTGCATTGTCATCGTTCTGACTCCGTCACTGGAAAATTGTTCATGCTTCAAGAAGAAGAATTCACCACCTTGAGCTCTAGGCGTATTTTCTAAGGAAGAAAATACTTTGCCTTAGAAAAAATTTAAATCATCTTCAAAATTTTGCCCAAGAGAAATTTTGCCTTGGAAGTTTTAGCTTTGATCACTCTGCCTGTGAGAGAAATTTATTTCACTTAGAAGATCCTCCTGCAAGCACGTCATACTTTTCTTCCATCACCTTCAACGCCTAGCAACTTTGTTTTATTCATCATCTCACATTTTATTTCACACTTGGAAAATATTTTTACTTGAAGCTTCAACGCCTTAGGAAAATTTTCATCACATCATCTTATATTTCATTTCACACTCTAGGCGCATAGCATACTTGAAGAAAATTTAAAACCACGGCTAGCATTTTGTTTTCACCACCTCACACGTCTTGGAGTATTTTCTAACACCTTATAACACTCACCACCTTGAGCGCATGTAGCACTTGGAGGAAAATATTGCCACACCTAGCATTCACCTTGCTTTGACCACGCCTTGGAGTATTTTACTCACCTTTTACCTCATTCACCACCTTACCTTCACTTTTACCACCTTCAACTTGGGCGCATTTTGGCTTGCATGGAGGATGACTCTTCAACTTCTCCGTTTTTGTCCTTACTTGACCTCATTTGGGCGCATTTAGGCATGCATGAAGGATGAAAATTGTTGACTTGTTTACCCTTTTGAACTTGGGCGCATTCTTCATGTAGAGGAGGACGAATTCCTTTGACTCCTTTGACCTTTTCTCTTTTTGGGTGCATTTTTCATGTAGAGGAGAATGAACTTGTAACCACGTCCTTTTGTGACCTTTCACCTTCCTCATTTTTGTCTTCACATGCATGCTTTTGGGCGCATTTTGCATAGGGAGAAGGATAAAACATGTTGACTCCTTTGACTTGCTTTCATTTTGGGCGCATTTTCACCTATGTGCAGGATGGGCACATTTGGAGGGTGGTGGAGGACGAGTTCTACACTTAGCCATTTTTCCTGCTATCAGCTCTCAAGGTGGGCGCATTTTGGCATAGCTATAGGATGAAAATCGACTTTCTTTGACTTTATGCTTCATGGGCGCATTTTGCCATGCTTGAAGGATGGGCGCATTTTGAGGGGTGAGTAGGACGAATTCCTTGCCTTAGAATATTTTTTCAACTTTTATCAGCTTCCCTTGGGCGCATTTTGAGGGGTGAGGATGAAAAGTGTTGACTTTCTTTGACTTTCCTGAACTTTGGCATATTTCATCTGGTGAGCAGGATAAGCTTGTGCCTCAGAAGTTTTCTATGCTTGGCATGAAGAAGGCGCATTTTGCTATGAGAGGTGGACGAACACCAACACTTAGCCATTTTTTTCTCATCCTTGCCAGTTATCCATGCCCTGCTATTTATAGTAAGCCCTCTAATTTTTGCATCTCTGAAGCTCAAAACGATTTGAAATTTCAAAAACCGCATCCTCACGACCTGGTTGTCCTGTTGACACTGCTATTTTTAGTCGGCCTGCTATTTTTAGCCCATTTCTGAAGGTGATTTGCTATAAATAGCAACTGCTTGCTTCTGATAGCTCCACTGCTCCGATTGATTTGAAATTCGAATAACGCGCTCCTCACCACGTGACCTTCCTACTGATATCAGTGCATGCAATTGATTTGCTATTTTTAGCCTGTTTCCAAACTTACTATAAATAATAAGTGCTCCGTTTGACTTCAAATTTTACCAACAGATAGCCTAAAGGATGCTGATCGCGGTGGTTTACACGGTTTTCAAAAATTCTGACTTTTTACCCTCTTTTCAGGTCCCAAGCTGGAAACCCTAATTTGCTTGCATGTATATCAAATGATCTCTGTTTGTCCTTGTTTCTGTTGCATTGCGATCAACTCGTGATTCTAAAGTGCTGGGAGGCGCTGCCGGGATGCACCTGCTAAAAAAAGTAAGTTCCTTCTGAGTGATTATCTCCATTTGCATGTCACATCACGCGAAGCTCGAAAAACCCATAAGGAATATACAGACATGCAAAGAAAACCCTGACATGCAAACCCTAAAAATAGCCTCTGAAGGCTGGATCTGAAAGTTGTCGCCTCACTTTGCATGTTACACCATTGCGAAGGTCTTGAAAAACCCAGAAGGAATATCCAGACATGCAAAGGAAAACTCTGCATCTAAGCCCGAGATTTGCTCCATAAGCTAGACTACTAAAAATAGAAAGTTGTCGGTTTCAGCTCAAATTTTGCACGTGAGTAACTTGATGTGCTCGAATGTGGTGTGATTGTTAAAACTTCAAGAATGCTGACGGAATGCCCTGAATTGCACGCTTACTAAAAATAGTAAGTACCCGGAATCGGATGAAAATTTGCGAGAGCCTGCTGGAAGCACACTAACAACAATGTTAAGCTCGTTTTCAATTTATTCACTTTATTCGACCTCGGACCGACCAGGAAAGATGAAACCCTAATTTTCAGACTTGGCCAAAATTTCACGTTTTAAGCTCAACGGCAAAGAAATCCCCAGAAAGATAGAAAAGAGACGGAGAGAGAGAGAGAGAGAGAGAGAGAGAGAGAGAGAGACAAAAACCCAAGCCAAAAGACCAGAATGGAGCAAAAATTAGGGGTCCCCATCTTGAATGGGGCGATGTGTGAAAAGGTCACAACAGATACCTGAAAAGATCATATCTGATAGGGATGCAAGAATCACTTCTAGGTTTTGGCAAACCTTATTTTCTGCACTCGAAACTCAGCTAAATATTAGCTTAGCATATCATCCAGAAATTGATGGGCAAACTGAAAGAGTAAATCAAGTTTTAGAAGACCTACTTCGAGTATATTGCATGGATCAACAATATAAGTGGGAGGACTATTTACCTTTAGCCGAATTTGCCTATAATAATTCATACCATTCTGCAATCAAAATGGCTCCGTTTGAAGCCTTATATGGTCGAAGGTGTCGAACTCCAATAAGTTGGGATAAACTTGAGGATCGAGTAAGTCTTGGACCTGTAATGTTAGCAGAAATGGAAGAGCAAGTAAAGATTATAAAGCAAAGGTTAGCCGAAGCTAACAGCCGACAAAAGAGTTATGCTGATGCAAAGAGAGTACCTCAAAATTTTGCCATAGGTGATAAGGTTTTGTTGAGGGTCAAACCTCATAAAAGCTCCATCAAATTTGGAAAGTCTTCCAAATTAGCTCCACGATATGTTGGACCCTTCGAGGTTTTAGAGGAAGTAAACCTAGTAGCCTATCGAATCGCATTACCACCTGCTCTTGCCCGAATGCATAATGTCTTCCATGTGTCCTACCTTAGGAAGTACATACCAGGTGATAACCATGTTATTGATTGGACTGATTTACAGGTAAAGGATCCTGGGGTAGTAATGCTCGAGCCCATTAAAGTGCTTGAAGTCCGCAAGCTACGCTTACGGAATAGAGAAGTCTCTCAATGCAAAGTCTAGTGGGACCAATATACTGAGGACTCAGCTACCTGGGAAGAATATGAGGAGATTCTACAGAAATGTCCTGCCATTCTTGAAGCATTCAAGAATGATGAATAAATTAGTGATGTATTTGTTTTTATGCTTTAAATAATACCTTGTTCATCGGGGACAATGAATCATAAGGGGGGGAGTATGTTACCCCGATTGTATAGTTACTACTGCATAGGAAGTACAATGTAATGTTTGAATCTTTTTGATGAATAAAACAATTGTTCTTGTGATCAAATAGAATGTATCCTAATGATTGTCTCATTATCTAATACTCCTATTGATGTAATTCTTGAATAAAAATAGCATATAAAGTTATGGAATAATGTTGTTCTAACTTTCTACGATGCTTTATGTATATTGCCTTGGTTTTGAGCAAATGACTCCTGTTGTCATGTCATGATGTGCAGGAAACAGGTTCGTACCTCCAGGCAGAGGAGAGATATCACTTGGGGAGGAACTTGGTCGAGTAAATAGTAACAAATACCAATTGGACATACACACACAAACTATAGACTGAGTAAGCTAAGTCATTGTTGTGGTTAAGGGTAAGTCATCCGTAGGCTTGTTTAGTATCATTAGGAGTCGTATCTACTTCTGAATGTGTAAATAAGTGATGCTTGCCAGTATAATCTTATGAGTAATATTTCTTGTTAGAGGTGGATATGTGTATTTGTATATATACATATGAATACGGTATGTACAAGTACCCATAAGTACATTCATGTTGATACAACGTATTAGAGCAGATGGATATGCCATACGTGTGCGTCGATATAAGTGTATTTATGAATACTTATACATAAAGTAGATATATAAGTATATATACAAGTATACGTACCCGCAACTAACTTGTTGAATGAATATATATTATGATGATATGTTACCTTGGAATTTACATATACACATTTATACATATACATGAGTACGTATAGTGAAAGTATGCTGACTGGCTCACAGTATAGGATCGTATAGTCAAAAATGTAAAAGTATAAACATGTATAGATGTAAAGTTAAATATATTTATATATTTAATATTATATTAAAGTACGTATATAATATAGTATTTACAAAATATAAATATGTATATGAGATTATTTAAATTAATAATTTAAATAATTATACATAAATATATAATATAAATTAAAACTATGTTATGTAAATACTTTAATATAATAAATATATATATAGATGTGTTTAAATAAAAGATTTGAAAAACAAATGGAATTTAAATCAACATTTTATTAATATTCAAAAAAGAAATGAGAATTTAGGAATATGTCGATTTTCTTTGAAAATGAGTATTTCATTTGAAAATCGAAATCAAATATCTTTGTTATTTCGCCAAAGTTCAAAATATTTCCTGTGGACTATTTCAAAATGGAGTAAAATAAATTCGAAATAAAAGCCATGCCCGTTAAAATGGCGGATGAAGTGAAAACGCGCAGGAAGAATTGCGCAACCTGGCCAAGCAACTGAAAACGGCCGAGTAAATTCATGCATAGCTTAAATGAGGATGTGGACGCCATTGAAACTGGGAAATAGTCTTGTTTTAAATTCGTCACATAACCTACCTGTTGAATCGCGCTAAAACCAGGAGGTGTCACGTTTTTGTGAACTGAGCATGTGCGAATTGAAAAATGCATCATTGCTGTCAGTTAATGGAGGTCGAAACCCTATCCAATAAGCAACACATTTCTTTGAATCTTTCCAAGCTCTGTTGGCAGCACTGGCACCATAGAAAGAGGAAACAGTTAAAATTCCAACTCTATATAAACCTACGAATGTTCATTCATAACCCACGAATTTACAATCATGAAATTCATACTGTTTAATCAAGAGTGTGGAGCATTTTTCAGTTGAGAGGGGATTCGCCATTAGTGAGAAGGACTTTAGTCTTTAGCTGTTAAGAAAGCTATTCTGTTCGTATTGAGAGAAGCACTCACAAAGTCTGAGAATAGCAGCTTGGAACTGTCAAATTGCTAAATTGGGAATTTGCTACAGAGTCAGTTGGATATCATTTGGTGGTAGGCAAAGAGAAGAAGTTTACTCTTTTCTCCAAAATTCTAAGGAAAACTCTTGCCAGGCAGTAAACTCTTACCAGGCATGTCAACCTTTTCCTTTCTATGCTTTCAGTAATTCATGTATTCAGATGTTATTCTGTGTCTTGTCCTTTGACTGAAAAGAACTGAAACTGAAAACTGATTTACTTAGAAATGAATAGGAAAGAATTAAAGTTTGTCAGCATAAGATAAATTGTGAAATAGGATGTTTTATGCATGTACTCTTCTATTGGTTTTTGCTTTCATTAGTGTACGGATTACACTAGGCAACATAAAGAAAACTACATAATCAGCATTGACTCCATATATGGAGTATATGCTTGTATTTAGTTACTAGATATTAGGAATGAATTGAGAGCATTTAATGAGTTACAAGTACAACTAGATACTAGATAACTTAGTCAAGTTATTGTACCCCCTAGGATGAGAGTATCCTGTATAAGGGCATTGGTTGTAGGATCTTATTAAAATGTTCTCCGATCCAGTAGTTAGATTGTTGTAGGAAGTCTAGGGTACGGACTACCCCAATAGACCAACCTACGTGTAGAATAAGATAGCCTCAAGTCAAGTTGAACCTGGCTAGTGTAAGTGACAAATGACCTACATTCTTCATTGAATGTGAACACTTTGGCCAAAGTAGTGTAAGGAACCATTTAGATGTAGTACTACACTGTCAGTTCACCGTGATCCCGAAATACATCCTAGTTCGAGAATTGTCGGTTGCACGGATGCTAGCTTTGTAGGATCACAGCAGTATGTCCAATTGGTAGTCATTAAAGGTTACCCAACCAATCTCTTCTTTGAAGGGAGGGTTGTTCATTGCAAAATGATTGTGCGGGGGACCGCATTATAAGTCCGTGGTTGGCGGAAAAGCGCCCAAGTGATGTTTCTCCTCCTCAACATCCGATTGATGATCCAAGACTTGATAGGACGAACTCCTGGACCTTCTTACTTCTATTGGTGCCAAAAGCCTTCGGGCTATGTATGTATATTATTCTTCTTACTTTGTAATTTCATTTGGAATGAAATAATTAAAAGTTGCAAAAGATGTATCTTGTTTATGTTTTTGAAAAGAAATTTTTTATCTTTATAGCATTGTTCTTACTTATTGTGATTGAATTCTAAAGTTTTAAACTTATCGTACAAGTGTGTTCGTTACACCAAAACTCGCCTCTAAGATGAAACAAAACCTCTGAAATCAAAACCCACAAAAAATATGTTTACAGCTTGTTATTCTTGCCAAGACCTTTGATTTCATAGCTAGGAGTGATCTCTCACACTCGAAACCATGGCTGGAGAGTTCAACCAGTTTCCTTCCCGTGAAAATTATGCATTACCAAAGTATCGACCAAAATGTGTGTGTTTTTTTTTCTTTTGTATCTTTTCCATTCAATAATAAAGTGACATTTTATAAAATAATGTCTTTGCTCTTTTTTTTTAATATTTCCATAGTCACTTTATAATTTCTCATATCAAAATAAAATGACTTTCTATATAGTCCACTTTTGAAATAATGCCTTTAGTCATTTTTATAACACCAAATAAGTGACTTTATAACATTTCACTTGATTTAATTAAATTAATCGATTAAAGTCATCCTTTAGAACTTAAATTAATTTTTGGGACAACTTAATCAATTAAATTAATTTAAGTCACTTAACCATAATTTTGGGGACATTACATCTTGAGACCCCCATTACAAGTTACAAATTAAAATAAAATGAACTTTAAAACTTTCCACTTGCAAATTGGGCTTTAAGACCCCCATTGCAAGTGACAAACAAATTTTAAAAACTTAACTTGTAATTTGCGTCTTAAGACCCCCATTACAAGTGACATGTAAAACATAAAGACCTTAACTTATAATTCAGGTCTTGAGACCCCCATTACAAGTGATAACAAAAGAAAAAGTGGCTTAAAAACCTTTTAACTTGCAAATCGGGCTTTAAGACCCCCATTACAAGTTACATGAGTTTTATAAAGTGATTAAATGCTTTCACTTGCAAATCGGGCTTTAAGACCCCCAATGCAAGCGATCAATTTAAAAACACAAAAATTGACTTAAAAAGCTCATAAAGTGAATTCGGGTCTTGGGGACTTGATTGCAAGTGAATTTATCACTTGCATTTTAGAACTTGAAACCCCCACACTTGCAGTAAGGTCTTCAAAACCCGAAATTGACCAAAAACACACCAAAAATGACTCAGAATTTCACGAAAACGAACGAGTGAAAGAAAAATGTTGGCCAAAAGGACTATAGAACCAAAACTTAAAATGCCCAACCTCTGTACCTCGTAATACATGCCTTGAGGCCTAAAAATGTCAAAATTTTGATGGGTTATCTCTGATTTTTGCATGTCAAAAATCAGGGACAACAAGCCCAACCAGTTTGAAACAACAGCAATATATCTTACATGAATAATGAAGTATATGTTGGTGCAAGTTTGAAAACACATGTTCTTTGCTAGTAAGGATCCATTCAGGTCTGATATGAATTTGCAATTCTGGGTAAACTCTAACCAGCTTAGTAAACCACCCAAAATCATGCAAATGTAATGAGATACACCTCCAATGGTATGTAACCAGCTTTATTAACCCCAGACGCCATCACCCAAGCAGGAATAAGCAAGAAAAGGAAGACAATTTCACTACGCTATCATGCCTCGTCTTGGAAGTGGTACAGCCTATACGTAGCCATACAGATCTGCAACACCTCTCAAACTCCTTTGAACCAACAATGAGAAAATGAAATAAGAGGTGGTCAGGATTTAAGAACAATATTCATCTGTTTTGAAGGCTTTATGTAACAGCTCCCAACGTGCTACCAATGATTTCCAATTTTTCCTAGAATTGTACAGCCCAAACATGCACTTGACAATGGGGTTTTAAAACTTTGATGTGAGCAGAAAATTTTCTTTTGTTGAGGTGCACTCTTGCCCTCAATCACCCACCCAACTATAGGTTTGAACTTGTTTTGTATTTTACCTTTATTGAGGTGCACCCCTCACCCTAGGCATGCACCTATACATCATGCATTGACTTTTCAAAATAAATTTTCCTCCTTTATGAGATGTGTCCCCCAAATCAAATGTGCATCTGAGAATTGATGACAAATTTTGGAAAAAATACTCTCTTTACATAGGCCTGCCCTAATAATGGGTTTTTGCAAACCAATCCTTTTTCAACTTTATGAGGTGCACTCTTAGTCTTAAACACACACTTGTGAATGAAATTTATTGAATGCTTGATTTGCATTTTTTGAGGCATGTCTTCCTATCCAAGTGTGCACCTATACATTGGAATGTGATCATGAATTGCACTAATTTCCTTAAGATAGATGCATCTATATTTTCCCATGCACACCTATGCACTAGCTTTCTTTGAAAGTGCAAATTTTCTTCTCTAACTAAGGGGCACCTCTACATTTCCTCATGTGCTTGTGCACACATCCACACCTTGTATAGGCACATCTCTAATTCTTGACACACATCTTTGTAATGAAGTAAAAAAAAAACTAAGACTTGAAATATTTCCTTTGTATAGGAGTATGTCCATCTCCAAGCGCATACCTAGATACTAGCATTCATCTTTGCAAACAAAATACTATTTTATGCATATAGGTGCACATTGACAACTCAAGCATCTCTTAAAAACTTAACCATTGAATCTCGTTTTGAAAACAAACTGATCAATTTTATGTCATCTAAAGCATGTATCAAAGGTCAAGTGTGTGCTATTTTCTATGCCTTGATCATTTTGAATTTCCTGCTTTCGGTGTCTTTTGTACGTCTTCACCATGGGGCACATCTATATAAGCAATATTTCAGTTTTCAATTCCGTTTATCATGTGCAGCCTTCACCTAACACATGCACCTCAATCAACAACTTTCAACTATTGAATTTCCTCATTATGAAGTGCATGCTTGTCTGATTTTAACTTGCCTATACCCAAGTGCACTCTTAATCTCATTCTGAATAAGAACTTCTTCCCTCCTCCATGAAAACTACTATTCAACAATCCTACAAAGGTTAGAAAAGGACAAAGGATGGCAAGACACAACAAACAAGATAAGTTCTGAAAGACCTTTTCGATTAAAGTTAAGACCACTAAGGGCAATGACTTCAACTTGAAACTTGACACAATACAAAGTTTTGTATGTGTACGACACATTATAATTTGTTATAGAACTTTGTCTTATGCCAAAATTCTAGAATTGGACATCATAATCGAAAAGAAAAATATGTTGATTAAATGCTGAGTACAAGCAACAAGCTACATGAAAATACACCTTTTCCATTCATATTTTATGTAGTCTAATGGCATGCATTTAATCGTCACCCTAAGGGCCATTTGTTCATGGCTTCAAGATTAGGATGATACAATAATAATCCCTTATCAGAATTTTAAAATGAAAAATGGATATCCAAGCACACAATGGTATGAAGTTACAGAAGTGCATTGCAAATGGATCAAGCATAATTAATGCTACTTGAAACAATATTTCAATTAAAAACAGAAATAGGCTTCCACAGAAATAGGCTTCCTCCAACTGAATATTTATAGCAAGTTCAGTAAAATTTGTGTCTAGACTTGAATTACAAGATGTAAAGATTCGGACAAATTTTTTTTTGTTTTTTTGCAATGCAATTACAATTCAACAAGCACCCATTAAGGTTAGCTCTAAACCAAAACGATGCGGAAAGCAACTCTAACCAGAATGCACACCAGGATCCCAATGTGGGCAAGGTGTGAGCATTGGTCAGAGGGTCTAATGCAAATGCAAACTGGAAAGGAACTCTAACCAAGAATGCGCCTGTGCAGACGAGCATATGGTCAGAGGATCAATGCATGATGAAATCAAGTAACCCTAACCAAGAATGGCGCTGAGTGATGGCGAGCATATGGTCAGAGGGTCCCTAAACTACTTAACTGAAAGTAAATAGGCGGCAAGCCAGCCTCTTCCACTTATTCAATGGGAAATTACAAGAAATTCAAAAGAAGAATTGAGAAGTGTTGACAGTACTACTGTGCAGCTTACAATATATTAGAAAGCCTGCCAGAATCACGAGGATTAGAAACTTCCAAAGCTGTAACAATTTAAGAAACCTCTCCAACACTCTCAAACTCTTTGAATATCAACTTCTCACTCAACTACTGATTTTCTTAAGTCTGATATGACTGATTTTTGACAGAAAATGCATAGAACAGCAACACAACAACTTACTAAAATGCTCACAAAACACTCAAAACTCACCCAAATCATGTGAAACTAAATGCATTCATCTCCTAGCATGATGGCGCCCCCTAAATGATTGAGAAACCAACCCAAAAGACTCCTAATTATTTTGCACGGAATTCAAGGCACTCTTAGAAATGTACAGCCCTCAAGAAGGGGCGATTTTGCTCCATAAAATTCATGTCACAAGATAAAAATCTGAGAATTTGCATACTTGGTCGCCCTTAGCAAAGAATCTGATTGGTTAAACACCCAGAACTGCAATATTTTTATTTTCAAAGATATAAGCAAATCTTACAATCAGCTGTGATAACCAGCAACTACAAAATGAGACTGAAAATGCAAGCTAGAACTCCAAAATGCAAGATATTCAACTGAAATGCAAAACAAACCTATTGCAAACTATCCTCTCAACTAGTTGCTATCTTTCAAGCAAGAAGATGAGCCAATGCTAAGAGGTGTGCTTTCCTCGAAGCGAGTGCCTGAAGACAATTCAACAGCATAACGATGTAGTAGACAAAAAGATCTCAAATGAAGAGTTGAGGCCAGAATAAATAGATGTGAGAAGAGCCTTCTGGAACCTTCAAGAAGGGCGCCCAAACCCTAATTTTGAATTCAACACATTCCCTCCAAAAAGTGGCATCCTTTTTCCTTTTAATAAAATATTTCACTTTTATAAAAAATCCATCTCTCCTCAAGTAGGCGTCCATTTCACTTAACCCCATAATTTGACTTTAAAAATATAATTTATCTCTCAATGAAGCATTGACTCTTTAGGTCCCCTTTTTAAAAACAACATAAAGTTGTTATGCTAGGCAAAGGGGTGTTATAATATTAAAATATAATATTATAATGTGAAAATACTTATCTCTCCAAGGAAAATGCACCCAAAGGCCAAAAACTGAAGTGCCAGCTAAACCAACTGAAGAAGAAGACCAACTGAATTGAACCCAACCTATCCACTGCCAAAAATAGAATTTACTAAAAATAGTAAATTCATGAAGTTGCTCGGAATGCCAAACTGACCATACCACCATGAAGCTCTCTGAAAACCCAGAAAGAATCCGCAATCTGATTTCCAAACTTCAAGCAACAACCTCCTCAAAATTAGGAAACCCTAATTTCACCATCCGAGAAGCCTACGGTTCTCCGAAATAGGCCAACGGTCAACTGAAACGATCACATTTGAGAAGGGGACATTACACAAGAATAATTTTGTTAAAACAATGCAATATGCACAACATATGCAAAATACTTAACATTTATACAATATATATGAAATTATTTTTGGACAAAAAATGTCAAACTTTATATGGTAAGGTAAAAGTTTAATACAAACAAAACTTGTATGGTTCAAACCAGAATTTTAATGTTGTTGAGTTTATATATTTTGTCTACAAGGAATTCAGTTAGCGTATGTATATAGCAAGAAGTTGACCAGTGCAGATTATTCATGGAATTGATATTTTCAATATTACATATTTAGATCTAAAGCTTCTTTATTTCACTAACAAAATATGTTTTCAAGATTATTAAAAGCAATAACTTTTGGACTACCTTGTTTGAAAAATAATGCTAGTTGTGTCCAAAGTAAATGGGAATAAAATTTTTCATTAAGATAAATGAGATAAATAACATTTTATGATAAATGCTTGAAAAAGCAGAAATTGTGACTTTTGAGTTTAGCTAGTCTGCCCCTTCAAATTTAATGCAGCAGCTATAGCTTCTTTTGAGTCTATCCATCCCACTCTAGAGTTAGAAAAGGAAGAGCTTAATTACCCTCCACTGAGGCTCAATTTAAAACCCTCCGCTCAGAATAAGGAATTTGTGTGTTTTAAGAGTTTATTTCTATATAAATTTGTTAGGCTTCAAGTGAGAGAACAAAAGAAGATGCATACATGTTTATGAGAGTAAGTGAATGAGTGAGAACCTGCTCCACATGTTCCATTCCTTTTGCTAGGAGATCAGAAATCATGGCATGCCAAATTCTTTTCCCTCTAAAATAAAGACCTGATTCCTATATATTTCAAAAAGGACAAAGGCATAAACTTATACAACATGTTGATAATGATCTCTGTATTGATGACAATGAACATATCACATTCTTGCAAATAATTCAACATTTGATTTTAAATGTAGATAAACATTTTCAGCTATCTGATAGAGATCAAATAATTTTCTTTCTTTAAAAAACATAATACATCTATGCAACCTAGTAAAATAGAATAAAATCACTAACAATAAACAATCCAAATACTTCAATGAACTCAATCTAAGAACATCATACAATTTATACTTACGATATTGTTGGTGTTTTAATTTATCTTTTACAAGACAACACAAACTGGAATAGTATGTGAAGATCAACCTTTCTTCAAATTATGAGGAGAAGCTCCTTGAGATCCAAACTAAACCTAAACACTTTGTTAAACTAACTCTAAACATCAAACTATAGACAAAATATATAAATATCAATGTTATACAATATCTTCTTGGGAGTTTTATATCAATGAAATGGCTGCTTGCATATATTTTTTTCCTTGAATACAAGCACCAAGCTGATAACAACCATGTCTTGTAAGAAAGATTTAATAAATTTTATGGATGAAACAACTAATATAAGCACAACAGCAACATCTTACTAGCTAAACACAGAGACCAACATTTCAATACACACAATATAAAAACACATAGAAGACACTTGATTCCAAGTATTAAATTTGAATAATTAAGTGGTATACAAAACCATGGCCTAGATAGACAAATAACCTAGATACAAAGATTGATGGAAAAATCCCATTTTAATTCAATCAATGGAATTACAAATGCAAGTTCAACAATAATTTTAAAAGCATATGTGTAGAATACATCATCCTTTCCCATCACTTGTGTCCAAAGCACTTATTTATAGGTTTACAAAGAATATCTTTGTTGATGCGATTTTTGTGACCTCACCAATCAGCCGAAGAACAAAATAGTTTGAAGGCTACTCCGTTCTCTCTTGATCAAAGTATTTCGTGCGCTAAGATTGCGAGAAAGTTCACACGTTCAACTCCAAGGTTCTGAATACTTAGAATACCCTCAGTTGGTTGATGTGTATTGCTGTGTTCTTACGAGGGGACTTACACAATTGTTCAGACTTCTTACAGTTAACAGCCGGTATATGATTTGAAGGGGTTCTTGTGTGTATGATTTGGAAATATAGTTCGTTTTCCTAAAGCTAATCAGAAATATGCGGAAAGTAAAAGAGTGTAAGGCCTAAGAAACTTATGTTCTATTATAAATGCAGGATGTGTGGAGCTTGAGTTCAGTAGACTTCAACCAAATTTCACCTAGCCTCACGTCGAACAGCTTCAGCAAAATCAGTGCAATCTTCAAAGGGATAGCAAAAGATGTTCAAATTATGATTTAGCATACATACACCATCAAAACGACGCATATAAGCATACAAATCACAATCGAAGTTAAACTCAAGATAGTTTCCAGTGGACCACGCAAGGCGAACTTATCATCAACAAGCCACTAGTGGTATGGAATGAAAGAAGCTACCTCAACAAAACACCACACATCAAAGTAAACTACTTGCATGAGATGAAAATTAAGCTACTTGGATCCGAAAGGAAGAAGAGACCATGCTAGCTATTCATGACAAAGACAAATACCACCATCAATGAAAAAACCTATTATCATGAAAGTGTGTTGGTTGGAAATTTTGTATTCTCGTGAAAGCGTACAAAATTGAGATTTCAACCACAGCACGTGAGTTTGAACTCTCCTAATTTAGGGAAGGCTCCCCCTTTAAACAAAATAAAATTGATATGGATAGGACATCAATCGTTCCTCTTGTTTCAGGAAAGATTATATTCTTCTCTCTTCACAGAAAAGAAACAGTTAATGTTACTAAAACTTATTACAACAGTTGTGCAGTGAAATAAAGAGAAAGGAAATAAAGTTTCCTGAAAGCACAAAGACTTCCGTTATTTCCTCCGGGACGGGAAAACAATTCAATAAGCACAAAGTCTTGAAGAATGAAATCCTATCAACCTTTTTCAGAACGATCACTTTATGGAAATATACAACATAAAACAACGTAAAATCTGTGATTATGAAGTATCTATTTACTATCCTATATGAGAAATACTATGAGCACAAAGACTTATAATTCTTCTCTATTTCTAACACTAACTATGAATTCAATTCTCACATTTACAGCACAAAATCTGCAAATATTTAAATCGAATCTCTCTTCAGCAATCTTCAACAATTCTCAAGTAATCACAATATAATAAAACAAGGATTCAGCTCAAAGTCTGAAATTCCAGCTTCTTAATATTACTAGAAAATTCACAATATTCCACTATAAAGCTCAAAGACTTTATGAGTACAAAATTTTGCAGAGTTTTCTTGCTTGCTAAAAAGATAAAGATTACAATAGACCCCTCAAGTATTTATAGGAGGAAGGTCTGGAGAAAAAGGTGGGAGGATCTCAACAAACTTGAGAAAATCTCTCAACCGATAACTAATTGCGTTTGACTTATTCAAAATTACAATCCAAATTGTGATTTGTCTTGTAAGATTTTACATGTAATCACATTTTCGAAAATTGCAAGGAAAGAACACTTGCAATTGCAAAATTTGTTTTTACACATATATTGTCGAAAGTAAAATTACATAAAACAATCTAAAACTTTCAATCTGTTTCATTCCTATCTTTGAAAGATAAGAATTTGCTGATAATAGTCTGCAACTCATTTGGATCTGGACCCAACGTTTTCTTGGCCACTGCAACTGTCTTCAAAATTACATCAAAGTATCTGATAGTCGCCAATCTATGCTCTTCATAATTAGTTTGCATTTTCTCAAGGATTGTTTGATGATTGACAAGCTTTTGAATCGAATCCATAGAAAATTGCTCTGATTCCATTTGTTGACGAAGACTGGCTGCCATTTCTGAAGTAACTGAATCAGCTTCAAGTAATTCATCTTCTTGATTTAAAACCGTACATGAGATCTTCTCAAAACTTGAAAGAATATCCTGCTGAACTTCATCATTCATTTCTAAAGTGGCCTGGATATCTTTGATAAGATCTTGAATGACCAATGATCTATTTGTCATAAGTTCTTCAAATTCTATGTACTTCTCTCTGTTTGGCAAGATTGAATTGCTGCATAGAATTTGTAACTTAACTTGATCTATCTCATGCCAGATTTTTAAATCCTTCTCAAGTGATTCCAAACTCTGCTTGAAGACTTCCAAAGTTTGATTCAGCTTTATCTTTGCTATTCTGACATTCTTCAGAACTTGCAACGTCTTCTCAATCATTGGAATGCTTTCCTCAATCAGCTGAGTTATCCATGAATCAATTGCTTTAGCTTTTTGCGCAATTCTTTCTAATTGTCTAACTGATTCATTTGGAGGAGCTGTAGATAGAGAATCAACTGCCTCTGATGATCCTGTAATCCTTTGAATGACTGAAACCAGCTGAGCATTGTCTTCTTTGAGCTTTTCCTTTTTAGCTAAGAGTTCGTTATAGCTTTGTGTCAGAATTGTCACTGAACTCTGAGCATCCTGCATCATATTGGCATGAGTCTGCTTGCCCAATTCGACTCTTGTGAATCTGTAGTCAGATACCTGCATTTCTTCATGTGGTTTATCAACTAAGGGCTCTGCAATTTCAGCATATTTCATTTTGTTGTTGTCAACAAAAACTTGTGAAACTGTTTTTGCTTTCTTTGCAATCACTGGTTTTGATTTCTTTAATTTTCGGAAATCAAAAATATCAGGAGACACTGCCTGTTTCTTTCTTTTGGGAGCAATTGAATTCAACCATGGAGGAAGATCCAAAGTTGTAACATCTGAAATGGCAACTGCAGTCTCTGTAGAAATGGGCTCAGTTTGTGATACAACAGAAATCCTAGATGGTGCCTCAGTTTGTACACCAACAATGTTTTGCTCAGAAGACAAATTACAACTAGGATTGGCCATGAAACAATCAAAGTTTGTTACAGAAGTATCAATTTCTGGAAGAGTTGTTCCTGACATGGCTGGAAAGATTGGATTGATATCAAAAATACTCTCGAAGTTACTAGGCAAGTTCATCATGGGAGCATTTGTTACAGATGAAGACTGATGACAAGTCTCTTGTGGTGGAATAGAAGGAACAAAAACGGTGGAAAAGGAATCAACATCACTGTCGATAAGGGACATAGGAGATATGACTGATTCTGGTATTGGAGCTTCAACATGAGGAGTTATCTCACTTAGAATGGTAGAGGTCTCAAGAACCTCGTCTTCTTCTTGCTGATCTAACACTTGAATCTGCATCTCATTGACTTCTTTTCCTTTTGATATTTCCCTTTCCAACGGTTGTACTGTAGCTCTGCTTACCTTCAGTTTAATTCTGGTACTTGAAGAGGAAGCTCCTTCTTTGGATTGTTCCCTGATTTCTGATTTCAATCCTCTAGGACCAGCTGGGTCATCTTCAGCTCTAACTTTGATCTTGATAGTCTTGACACCTATACTTTTGAGCCAAGAGTTGGTGTTCGCCAAGACTGATTGAAATCTATCAAAGATAGAGACGAATTCCTTTTGAGACCACTGAATTACAGGAATGGGAGCATTAGCAACTCCTTGTTCTTCGTACTCAGGATCCAAAATCTGCTTATCATCAATTACTCCTTCTGGAATTAAAGTCAGATTTAGGTCAATAATTTGCTCCAAAGTTAGCCAGCAATAATCCATTTTGTATATATCCTTCTCTGTACGGAGGTCTGCCCAAATGTCTTCAATGCGATGAACATGAGTAAAGGAGGCTCTTTTTATTTTATCCTTCATCCTTCTGTAATCAAAATCCACTCTAGCTTGGAATCTCTTCAATGTTATCTCCTGAAGTTCAGTTTCCATTGCTTTGGCTCTTGAAGAGGTTGTCAAAGAATACCTGCCGATTACCAATGGATTATGTGAAGAAATACCAATTCCAGACTTGTGTTGTATAGCTTGACGTGAATGAACTGCCATTAACTGCCTTCCCAGCTCCATCAGAATGATCTTATCAGTCGGATATCTTGGGAGCATATAAGGTTGGTCTTCAAAGCAGCCAACTCTCATATAGGTGAATGTTGGAAATTGAAGAAACAAGCAGCCATATTGATTTACCTTATTCCAAGCTGCCTCAGATATCCTGTTATTTACCAACTCTTTATCAAACAAACACATAAAATAACCAAAGAAGGCATCTTGAACCCTTCTATAATGTGCTCGACTTGGAATAAAAGTCAGCTGGTCATAATATTTCCATACAGGCACCAACGATCTGTCACCTTCAGGAGATAGGCCTGGAAAATGTCTCAAGGAAGCTGCTATGTAAACCAAATATGAATTCATATAGAAGGTCAAAGTGGTAGACACCTGTGCAAGCTGTTCACACAAACAATCGCTGATTATTTCTCCCCAGAAAATTGGATGTTGTGCTTTTCTAACAACTACTATGAACTTATACATCCAGTTTTCAAACACACTAAAAACTTTCAACCCTGCAATTCTGCTCAGAAGAGTGATCATATCATTTATTTCTTCTATAAAATCAGACCGATACAACTTGGGCATACGGGTCACACAAGGTTGTGATTTTAGAAGCCATTTAGAGTTGATATGTTTAATACAATCACTCTTTTTCTGCTCAAAATGTCTGTGAGCACTCTTCAATGAAATCTCTGAATAAGTAGTTGCATCAGGTAATCTGAAAACCCTATTGATTGTTTCAGCATCAAGTCTGATAACTATGTTACCATCATCATCCTTGATTGTTCTGGATTGTCTATCAAAGCGTGCTGCACATGCAAGGACAAATTCTGGTTCAAGGGCAGCAACAGGAAAAGAAGCCACCAGATGAATATGACTTCTCAGCAACTTTTGCATATCAGAAGATGTAGATTTCTCAGCTCTTTCAAGAAATTCAGACATATCAATGTGCCCTATTTCTGTGTCTTTGATTTCGTCGATATTTGAAACGACGTGAGATGGAGAAATCTCATTCTGATATTTATCAAACTTATATTTCATCTTTTTGCCTGCTGGAGAAGTTGGCTCGTCTGTCATCGAACAGGAATTTGCAAGACTGCGGTGAAAACCCCATAAGGTCAGAACATCATCAGCATCAACGTGAGTGGACATGGCGAAACTCAAACCCTAGAATAATGAAATGGACTTTGGAAGAAAGATGGAAGGCGAATGAAGATGAATTCGAAATGAATGGAAGGGTGGAAGTCAAAAACAGCATGTCTCTTTGAAACAGCAAGACAAAAGAGATCTTTGGTTTGGATTTGGAATTTCGTCCAAAAAGGTCAACTTTTGTGCTTTTTAAGGCAATTCGGGTTTTTGAATGACTTCGGCAATTTCGGAACTTTTTGACACTTTAACAATTTCTGCTTTTTGCAATTTCGGGATTTTGAAGAGCTTTGACAATTTTCACAAAGGCAATCGGGATTTTTCAGAAGTTTAACAATTTTTGCTTTTTGCAATTTTTTAAAAATTGTTATTTTAGTTGCGAATCCCGAAATTGTATTTTTGGGCTAAAAATCTGAAATGAGAGACAAAGTGAATTTTTTTTAATTCTGGAAAATGATAATGGATGTTTGAAGTGGCGAAATGAAGTGAAAGGAATGAGCATGGTATATGAAAGTTTATCGCTGGAAACGGATGGTGAAATGGAAAAAATGCATTTTCATCATATGAAGCATTTTTAGATGGAAGTATGAAGATATATGAAATGAAATGGAAGGCAAAAAAATTAGTGAGATGGAGAACATATGGTAATGGAACGAATTTGAAACATTATTGCTTGAAACAGCAAAATAATGAAAAACTCGTTTTGGTAATAAAAGGCGAATTTAGATGAGATATATGTTATGCATGAGATTTAAGGCGGAAATGTGGAGGATATATGAGGGCAAATGAAATAGTAAATGGGATGAAGGGAAATGGAAGAGATATGATATGAACATGTATAATAAAAACGCGTTTTTATGAAGGCGGACTTTTCAGACAAAGAAAAATGCGTATAAATGATGAAAACCAGTAAGAAAAACGCGTTTTGATGAAGCTAACAAAAATACCAACAAATATACATAAATAACCATTGGTAAAGGCAGTAAAAAAGAAGAAAAAAAACGTAGAAAATAAAAAAAAACGCGTTTTGTAACAGACATAAAAATCTAAAACGTGGAATGTAGAAGACAATGACATTGATAATAAAATAAAACACATATAAATGACAGTAAAACATTGAAAGAAAGAGAGATAAGTGCGAATCATACCTGAAGTGAGTTGTATATGACAAATTTTAGAGAGAAAACCCTAGACGCGTGCAGAAGTAAAGAGGACGATGGTTATTTACTGGTAAATATCCGAATTTCGAGCATTATAGTCCACAAAATCTCCATGAAATGGGGAAATAAATGCGAAGAAGAATTCAACCAGCTCGAATTTGAGAAGAATCGGACTTTTCAGAAGCTTTTGCAATGAAAAATGACATGAAAAACATAAATCGGGCTTTTTAGAAGTCTTTACATGCCTTTTTTTACAAAATCGGGTTTTTGAAGTCAAATAACAATTTCACTTTAAACCAATTCGCACTTTTCAGACCAAAAAGCAATTTTCATTTTAACAAAAATGAACACTTATGAAAAATTCGGACTTTTCAAGTCATTAAAGCAAAATCGGGTTTTTGAAACATTTTAGCAATTTTGCTTTGGAGTCTAAATTTCCCTATTTGCTGAGTTGCTCTGAAAACCCGAATTTGATGAAAAAGACACCAAAAACAACTCAGAAATCGATGAAAACGGAAACGTAAAGGGGAAAAAGAGTAGCCCAAAGGTTAATCAACCTAAAACAGAGATTTGCCACATTTTTCACCTCGTAATGCGTGCCTTAGAGAAGAAAAATCTCAAGTTTTAAGAAAATTTTGATTGGTTACCTAAATTTTGAAACGAGTTAAAAATTTAGGATAACAAAGTGTTACACAACAATCTCCTCAAAAGTTTTCAAAGGGAAAACTTTCTTTCTTCTCCACACTATGCAAAATGTCTACAACGCTCTACTCTCTAGCCTCTAGCTATGATGCTAATGTCCAATACTACTGTCTAATCTCTAATGAATACAAATGAGGGGGACTCCCCCTTTATATAGCTAGCCCAGTCCAAAAGACGACTAAGGTTACAATCAATAGAGTGGCCAGAATTGTGCCACCTCAACCCTAACCCTAAAAACTGCCAGAATAGGGAGTGGTACATTAAATGAACCAAAGATTCCCACTCACTCCAAAAATAGAAAAGGCAATAAATGCCCACAATCAGTCTTCTAGAAGATCCTCATCCAGCAGTGCGTTCCCTTTCTCCTTTTCTCTGGCTGCAAACTCAACGAACCTGCTAAGCACAACCTCAACCTCCTGAATTGAAATGGGTGGAACACAATCTAGCTGAAACTCTAACACTGTGACTGAATGCTCATGGCTTGTACAAGATTTTCTCCAAGCAACCAAGGAATCCTGCGTGCTCTGGATCAAGGCAGAGAAAGTAGAAGTGTTCTCGAAATCATCCTGTATGAAGGTCTTAACATCTAAAAAGAAAGGCACCAGCCTACCCCTCAAATCATCAACATTAATCTCATCTGGATTCAGCCGCCTAGCAAATATGGCCTCAAAAGTATTCTGAACTCCATCAATGATATTGGCCATGGCCTTATGTATCCTGGCTGAATCCGCCTGTGCCGCGTCGAAGAAACCACGTCCCGTGATTGCTGAAGAATACCATCGAGAGAAATCATATCGATCATTCTCCTGAATGACACCTCCATCAATCAGCAATCGCAACGGAACATGCCTCAATGCCTCAAGACACTGGATTACTTTACTCTGATAGATAGAAACATCGCCCCAAGCACGATCAACTGCCTCCATCCGTGCCAAAATACTAGAGGCCTGCTGAAAAGCAAAAGCAAGGTCCTCCATAAATTTCTCTGTCTCAGCACGAACTCCTGTTACCCACTTGTCTGCCTCCTGTGCCATCTTCCCCAACTCCATCAAGCCATTGATGGACTCTCTAGGTATTTCTGCTGGAGGCTCTATCACTGGAATCCCCTGCCCTCGAGAATGAGACAACTGTTGTACATATCCAATCAACGCCTTGTGTTCTCTTTTCAACTTCTTATACTTTCCTTCCTTCTTGAATAACCTATCTTTGAGGGCGAGGTAGGAGTTATCACACTCCTCTACAATCTGCGCACCAATGGGGCGTCCCAACTCCAAAGTCGTGACCACATAATTCTCAGGCACTACTTCATTTCGGTCACAATCAACCCGTGGCACAGCTACATGAAGGGTGCGAGAGCCATCCTCTTCAGTGGATATCTTCGAAAACTTTCTTGCTTTCTTCTTCTGTGGAGGCGCACTGATCCTGTTCAAAAATTCTTCCATCTCGACTGTTGGATCAAGCTCCTCGCTGGGGCTTCTTCTCATTCTATCCTTAAGCCAATCAGGCACATTGTACTGTATATCGAAGGGTTGTTGTTCCTGTGCCTCTACTTCTCAAACTTGCTCAACCTCTACATCATTCTGGCGAGGCTCATCGTCCTCAAGTGGCTGAGTGTCTCCTGAAACTATATCATCATCATCATTCATAGCCGCCTCTAACTCCTGCTAAAACTAAGGGTCAGTAATAGTCCCCTCATCATCCTGCTGATCAACCCTACCAGGTGCGTTGACGCTCTGGCCAACCGATTCTCTCCGTGGAGGCTGATTATCTTCTCGCACTACTTGTACCTGATTCAGTGCATTCCTCTGATCAGCAAACAAGGAAACCTCCTGTATACTTGGAGAACGCGTCTCCAATGGTGTGGGTGACTCAACTCGTGGAGGTTCTGGCTGAGTAGGCTCTTGTCGAACTAGCTCTTTCTTTTTGGACTCTGGACCTCGTGTGATCTGTTTCTTCCTGCCTGTGGTGGGTGTCTTTTGATCTCCCATCAAATTGTAAGTCAAAGCAATTGACCTACTCTTCAACTTGTTCACTCGCCCGTCAACCTATTCTCTAGTGAATGTCAGGACCGGGATAGAAAGTGTATCTAAATCAGCAACCTTAGGTTCTGACCAATCTGGGGGTGGAAGTGGAGTATCTCTCACTGCTGCATAGTCCGAATGGACAACGTCCATATCCTCGTTCACCTGGTCTGGAACCGGGACAACTTCACACTCCCTAATCAAAGTAATTGGCAATCGAGAGAACATCCTTTTCCTTACTTCAATCTCATCCGATGCATCAGCCCAGTAATCCTCAATATTTGCTTTATGCTTAAACTCCTCTGACAGTACCCATTTAATGTTGTGATGTGGATCATAGTGCTGTCTGCTGGTGTGATAGGAAAAGTGATAAAATTGAAGTTCACTCTCAGCTTCTCTAGCTGCCTGTATTCAGGGACACACCTCATCCGAGTTGCCCATGACAACTGGGAATTCTACTCCTCCCATCTTTTTCTTTTGAATTTTATCATAGGCGAGCAATTGCCTAGATATTTCTAGCATTAAAATTCTATTTGTTGGGTACTTAGGCAGCCTATATGGGTAAGATGAAAAACCTTGCAGCCTAATGTAAGAAAACTTCGGAAATTGTATGAACCAGCACCCATACCTTTCAATCAGCTCCTGGGCTTCCCTCAAGATTCTATGATGCAACCGCTCCTGAAGCAATCTCGTGATATGCATGGTGAAGGCATCATTGACATGCTTGTAGTGAGTAGTGCTCGCCAAATGCAACTGTGGACAAGCATCATGTATCTTGAATTGGTGAGAGCCACATCCAACAAGTTCCTTGTAAGAGATCCCTCTATACTTCGTCATACGTGCCAACATATAGATGATGTAAGAGCTCATGTAAAATGTCTTCGTCCTTCTCAGGCTCAGGAGATGCTAATGCAAATTATCACTAATCATCTTAGCCCAGTTGACGTAATCTTTCCCTTCCAGCACGAGGTTGATGTAGTAAAACATCCAAGGCTCGAAAATAAAGGACTGTGGGCAACCTCCAACTCTGCTCAACATCATAATGAGATCACAGTACTCTTGCTTCAAGTCATCCGCTATGATTTGCTTCGGCAGCTTTGTACAAGAAGGCTTGGGAGTGCTCATCCAATGAGTGTTAATTGTCTCTGTGCATATCTCGAATGTAGAAGCATACATCCGCTCAACCCGCTCTCTGGATTTGTAAACCATATTTCTATGCACCGGGATCCCGAAAGCTTCACCAATGGCTGCTGGAGTAAGATTGGCTAGCACTTGGCCATCTGGTGACATTATCGATCTGTGATCCTTCTCATAATAATTGGCGCACTCCATCATCAGCTCCGAACACTGAATGGCTGGTGGGAAACCAGCAGCTGCATATAATCCGCTTCGAACAATATTGTGTGAAGTGGTCGAAGGCCGATGACTTCCAATCCCCAACATTCTGTTCTTGAAGGTCTCTAGGTTGACGGAGCCCAAGTTGGTGTCTGTCAACTTGCCCAACTTTGAAATAAATTTTGACTCTGGCATGAATGTCTTACTCAGCTTCTTGATCACTGCCTATCTAGATGCACCGTTGTTATCTTTGCCAGTCACCCTTGCCTCAGCCATCTGCAAACAATAAACACTCATTAGCAAATTAATTTATAAAATAAAATAAGACATTGTGTAGGGGCTGCAGTCGACTTCAAGAAGCTGCAATAACTTTTCTTATTTGCAAACCTCGGCTTCTTCTCCAATAAATTCGAGCCTCAACACTTAGAAAATTTCTAAGTAAGCTTCAGCCTTAGTAAGTTCAATCTGCAACTTGAACTTCTATAAATTCGTATTTCACACCAGCAATCAACAATTAGCAAGTTCGCACTTTTAAAACTCTCAGCAATATCCTCACTTCAAGGCGTCCTTCTTAGCATCAACAATAGAAAATTTGAACTTTGCACCTTTTAAATTCTTTGAAACTTCTCACCTCAAGGCATCCTTCTTCAACTTCAGATTTGGATACCTCCAGCAATTTGCAAGTGCGCCCCTCTTAGCTCTGGCAACTTCAAATTTCAATCAGCAACAAATCAAACTCTAGCAATCAGCAAGTGCGCCCCTTTTGACTTCAGCAATAGCAATTCTCCAACACTTGCACTGGCAACTCAAGGCGTCCCTCTCCAGAAGTCTCAGCAATTTTAATTTTGAACTTCAGCAAACTCCAGTCCTTAGCAGAATTTTGAACTCTTCAAGCTTCAACAATTCCTAGCAACAAGCTTCAGAGCAAATTCGACTTCTTCAACTGTGAAAAATAAGTGAGAAACTTCTTCATTTTATAGCCAAAAATTGAATTCTAGAAGGAGCCAATTATAGCCAGTACATTTAATTTCCACTACTCCACTTCAAGAATTCGAATTTTCCCTCTCTGGTATTTCTGACACTTGTCTCTCGACGTCAGGAATCTTGCTCTTCTAGAAGCTCGACTTTGACTGGCATCTTTGAATTTGCTTTCGAAAAATTTAATTTAAATTCATCTTTTTGATTCACCAGCCGGAGCTCTGTCATTTGAATTCGAATAAAAACTCCTCCTCAGCTCTGGAAAATTCAATCAAAATCATCTAGGCAACTCATTTCGAATTCATTATTTGGAGAAATTCATTTTGAAAACACATTTTATTCATCTTGCCTTAGAGAATTTTCAATTTTCCCCTTAGGAAAATTCACAATTTGAGCACTGATTAAATTCTTCACTGAGAAAGTGTTGGCGAAGTGCGGAAGACTTGGAAATCCATCTATCATCACAAATGTTCAGTACCCAGAAGAGAATTTTCTTCAGAATGCTTCGAACCCATGGGTACCCAACGAATGAGTTCATTTAATTTTTAAATTTTGAACCTTAGAAAATATTATTCTGTCAAATTAAATCCATTCTTCGCCTGTGATCATCCTATGTTGATCTCGCTTGAGAAATTTTATCAATCCATCTGCATTATCATCCATCTCTGACTTCACCACTGAGAAAATTTGCTTGTGCTCCACGAAGAAAAAATTTCACCACCTTGAGCTCTAGGCTTATTTTCTAAGGGAGAAAATATTTTTGCCTTAGAAAATTTTAAATCATCTTGCACTTTGAGAATTTGCCTTAGAAAAATTTATTCGTTCGCCAGTGGTGGAAATTTTATCAACTTTACTTAGAAATTTTTTATTTATGCCTAGCACATTTTATTTCTCACTCACCATTTTGCATTGTACTTCACACTAGGAAAATATTCATTTGAAGCTCCAACGCCTTAGCAATATTTTTTTTTTTTTAATTTTTTATTCAACATCTTAGGCGCATATTGTGTCTGAAGGAGGATATTCATCTTGTGCTTAGAAGTCTTCACTTCCAACGCCTAGGCAACACATCCACAAATCACCTTGCAATATTTTCTAACATATATCACCTTGGGCGCATCTTGCACTTGAAGAGGGATAATGCCTAGCATTCACCTTGCTTTCACCATGCCATGAAGTGTTTCACCACCTTTACCTCATTTACCACCTTATCTTCACTTTTACAACCTTAACTTGGGCGCATTTAGACATGCAAGAAGGATGACTCTTCAACTTCCATTCTTTGTCTCTACTTGACCTCTTTTGGGCGCATTTAGGCATGTATGAGGGATAAGAAATGTTGACTTGTTGACTTGCTTCCATCTTGGGCGCATTTTCATGTAGGTGAAGGATAAGAATTGTTGACTAGTTTGACCCACTTCCCTCTTGGGCGCATTTTAGCCTTGATGGAGGATGAAACTTATAACCACACCTTGGAGTGACTCTTCACCTTCCTCGTTTCGTCTTCACATGCATGCTTTTGGGCGCATTTCCACCTAGGAGGAGGATGAATTTGTTTGACTTCTTTTGACCTATTTGCTTTGGGTGCATTTTATCCCAGCTGCAGGATGGGCGCATTTGGAGGGTGGTGGCGGAAATCCTTAACACTTAGAATAATTTCCAACTTTCCTTCTTCAAGTTGGGCGCATTTTGCTATGCCTATAGGATAAAAAAAAAAATCATTGACTTTTCTTTGACTTTTGCACTTTGGGCGCATTTTGGCCTAGGTGAAGGACGAGCTTCATACTTAGAATTTTTTGTGCTTTCTCCAGTTTCCCTTGGGCGCATTTGAGCTAGGCAGGAGGATAGAGTTCTAGACTTAGAATTTTTTTCTCGCTTTCGCCAGTTTTCCTACCCTGCTATTTATAGTAAGCCCTCTGATTTTGTATCTTTGAAGCTCAGAATGATTTGAAATTTTGAACACTGCATCCTCATGACCTTGTTACCCTGTCAACACTGCCATTTTTAGTCAGCCTACTATTTTTAGCATGTTTCTGGAGGTGATTTACTATAAATGGTAACTGCTTGCTTCTGATAGCTCCACTGCTCCGATTGACTTGAAATTTGAATGAGGCGCTCCTCACCACGTGACCTTACTGCTGACATCAGCGCATGCAACTGATTTGCTATTTTTAGCCTGTTTCCAATCTGACTTACTATAAACAGTAAGTGCTCCGTTCGACTTGAAAATCTACTAGCAGATAGCCTGAAGGATGCTGATCGCGGTGGTTTACACCGGTTTTCGAAAATTCTGACTTTTGGCTCCTCTTTTCAGGCTCTGAAGTTAGAAACCCTAATTCGCTCTGCATGCGTATCAAATGATCTCTGTTTGCTCTCGTTTCTGTGGCACTGCAATCAGCTTGTGATTTTGAACTGCTAGGAAGCGGCTATCGGGACATACGTGCTAAAAATAGTAAGTTCCTTACTGAGTGGTTATCTTCATTTGCATGTCACACCATCGCGAAGTTCTCGAAAAACCCATAAAGAATCATCTGACATGCAAAAGAAACCCTGACATGCAAACCCTAAAAATAGCCTCGAAAGACTGAATTCTAAAAGTCTTGATGAGGCAATCAAGAAGGCTCGTAGTATGGAGTTATCAGCCCCTAGGCCCAAATTTCCGCCTAAGCCTTTTGGCCATAAGAAGGATAAGGATAAGAGACATTCTTCTAATCAGCACAAAAAGTTCCCACCTAAGTTGACTGAAGAGCAACGTGAACAGCTCAGAAAGGAGGGCAAGTGTTACACATGCTTAGAGCCTTGGATTAAAGGCCATACATGTCCTGGAAGAGGGCGTTATAATCAGATGGGGACCTATTCTGA
Source organism: Sequoia sempervirens (assembly GCA_007258455.2). NCBI lineage: Eukaryota > Viridiplantae > Streptophyta > Pinopsida > Cupressales > Cupressaceae > Sequoia > Sequoia sempervirens. The sequence goes on along the minus strand of VDFB02310015.1, from coordinate 94,431 downwards.
CTATGAATCACCATCTGATATGTCTGATCAGCAGTCTTATTTTGGGGACAGCGAAGACGAAAGAGCCACAGAAGAGTCCGATCATGAGCAAGGAGTTGGGGGCCCTATTGCCCAACTCTCTAGTTTCCAAAAGAACGAATCTTTCAAGGTTCGTGGTGGGGTAGGAGGTCAACGTATTGTGGCATTAATTGATACTGGTGCAACACATAACTTCATTGATGAAGGTGTGGTTGCAAAGAGGGGTCTCAAAACTGAAGAATTTGAAGGCTTCAAAGTCATGGTGGTTGATGGTTTTCATATTTCTTGCACCCGAAGAGTTCCTAACATGTCTTTGCAGTTGGGAAACTATGAAGTCAAAGATGACTTCTATGTGGTTACTATTGGAGACACAGATGCAGTTTTGGGCATACAATGGTTACGTTCACTAGGTGAAATCTTTCTCAACCTACAAACAATGGAGCTCAAGTTCCAATCTGATGGCAAGAGGGTTGTTTTGAGAGGAATGTCTAATGGTGGCCCTCGTATAGTTTCTTTCAAAAGGATGGAGAGACTGATTAGACATGATCAAGTGGAGTGGGCTGCGGAATGCATGGTTCTTCCTGCTAGTCCAGTTGAGACAAAGAGGGAATACCCTTCTGATATTCAGTCTATACTCACCAAAAGGAGTAAGGTGTTTGCTGATCTACCACCTGGGCCACCACCAGAAAGAGGTGTTGAGCATGTCATTGAACTTAAAGAAGGGGCCAAACCAGTCATCACAACACCGTATAGATATCCTAAGAAGCAGAAGGATGAAATTGAGAAGAACATAAGAGAACTCCTGGAGATGGGTTTCATCCGCCCTAGCAAGAGTCCTTTTGCTTCAGCTGTAGTTCTTGTGAAGAAGAAGGACGGCACCATCCGCATGTGTGTGGATTATCGTGCCTTGAACCAAAGCACAATAAAGAACCGATATCCTATTCCTCGAATTGATGAGCTCATTGATGAGCTACATGGTGCTAAGTTCTTTTCAAAAATTGATTTGAGGTCAGGTTACTATCAAATCCGGATGAGAGGTTCAGATGTTGAGAAGACGGCATTTAGATGCCATTATGGTCATTTTGAGTTCCTAGTCATGCCCTTTGGCTTGACTAATGCTCTAGCCACCTTCCAGTCTTGCATGAACAGAGTTTTCCAGAAACAGTTGAGGAAATTTGTGTTGATCTTCTTTGATGATATTCTCATCTTCAGCAAGACGTGGGAAGAACACCTCAAGCACTTGGAGGAAGTGCTTAGTATTCTTGAATCAGAAAGTTTGTTTGCAAAAGAATCCAAATGTGAATTTGGAATGAAGGAGCTGCTCTACCTTGGTCATATAATCAGTGCTGAAGGGGTGAAGGTTGATCCAGAAAAGATCAAGGCTATAGTAGATTGGCCACCTCCAGAAAATTTGACTCATTTGAAGGGGTTCTTGGGTCTTTGTGGCTTCTACAGAAGGTTCGTAAAGGGTTATTCTCAAAGTGCTGCTCCTCTTGCTGACCTCACTAAAAAAGGGGCTTTCATGTGGTTAGAAAAGGCTCAGAGTGTGTTTGATAAGTTCAAGAAAATCATGAGTTCTTGTCTCGTATTGGCCATAACAGATTTCTCCAAACCTTTCAAGTTACAGTGTGATGCATCAGGGGAAGGTATTGGGGCTGTTTTGATGCAAGATAAGCATCCAATTGTATTTGAAAGCACAAAATTAAGAGGGGTTGAAAAGACATATTCTATCTATGACAAAGAAATGCTTGCAATCATGCATGCATTAGCCAAGTTTAGACAATATCTGGTGGCGAGTAAATTCGTGGTCAAGACTGATCACAACAGTCTCAAGCACTTCATGCATCAGAAGGACTTGAATGAGAGACAGCAGAAGTGGGTGAGTAAGCTACAAGCTTACGATTTTGACATTGAGTATGTCAAAGGGAAGAACAACATTGTGGCTAATGCTTTGTCCAGAAGACCTCACTTGAGTTCATTGTGTGAGCTTAATGCTGATTGGAAGGAGTTGTTGCTTGCTGATTATGCCAAAAATCAGTTTGCAACCAGCGTTATTGAAGGTACTTTTCATGATGAAAGGTACAAGGTAGTTGATGGATTGATACACTACAAGGGAAGAATCTTCTTGGTGGCTAATTCCAAACTTAAGAAGAAGATTTTGATGACTTTTCATGACATCCCACTTGCTGGTCATCAAGGTTACTTCAAGACATATAGCCAGATTCGAGAAAGGTTCTCTTGGAAGGGGTTGAAAGATGATGTTCAGCGTTACATCAAGGAGTGTAGTACTTGCCAAATGAATAAAAATGAGCACTCTCACCCAGCTGGTCTACTACAGCCACTTCCCATTCCAAATCAAAAATGGGAAAGTATCTCAATGGACTTTATCACCGGGTTGCCTAGGGCTCAAGGCAAAGATTGTATTTATGTTGTAGTGGACAAATTGACCAAATTCGCTCATTTTTTTGCCATCACTAGCACATTTACAGCAGCTCAAGTTGCAGATTTGTTTTTTCATGAAGTTTTTAGATTGCATGGGTTGCCTAAAAATATAGTGAGTGATAGGGACAGCAAGTTCCTAAGTGTTGACGTGGTTTTTGAGACCGCACCAACACAGAATAAAGTCTCCCAACGGACGCTCTATCCTCTCTTGAACAAAGTATTCAGCATGCTAAGATTGCGAGTAAGATCATGCTTTCAACTCCAAGGTTCCTTGAGTGCGAATAGGCTCAGTTTGGCTCGATGTGATATTGCTGGTATGTCAAGGGGACTTACACAATTGTTCGACGGCTAACAACAAACAGTAGACTAAGGGTTTTCGTGTGATTCAAATGATTTGGTAGGTGAGCGCAAGTTTCCTAATTCTAACCGGAAATGAACTGAATTTTAAAAGGGTGTAGGGCCTAAGAAGTTTATGTTCTATTCTAAATGCAGGATATGTGGAGCTTCATTTCAATAGACTTCAACCGGATTTCACCTAGCATTTCATGACAAGATCTAATTCCATCATCAATGAAAAGATCTATTATCATAAAATGTGTTACACAACAATCTCCTCAAAAGTTTTCAAAGGGAAAACTTTCTTTCTTCTCCAAATTATGCAAAAATGCTCTACAATGCTACACTAGCTAATGCTCTCTCAATGTCTACTATTCCAATGTCTACTCTAATTCTAATGAATTACAAATGAGGGGGACTCCCCCTTTTATAGCTAGCCAAGTCCCAAAAGACGGCTAGGGTTACAATCAATAGAGTGGCCAGAATCGTGCCACCTCATCCCTAAACGATAATGCCCTAAAAACCGCCACAGAGGAGAGTGGGGTAATAAATGCGCCATAATGTCCACCATCATCCTTCTAGAAGATTCCATTTGTAGACGCGTTCACACTGTTCTCGATCTTCTTTCTTGGCGTTGTTCTTTGATTTCTTCCACTTGAGGGTCTTCATCTTCGTCACTTTGAGTTATACTAAGTCTCAACACTTAGCCATTTTCTTGCAACCTTTTCTCCTTCGAGATTGAAACTCATCTTCATCGTGCTTCCACTTCAAGTCATCGTGCCCTGGCCTCAACATTTCTCCTGCAAAACAAGCAAGGAGGGGGGTATTAGAATACTTCATGATATAAACTTAACTCACTTACCTGATTTTCATGCTTTGATCTCCAAGCGTTCATCGCCAACTTTGTGTTCAAGTTCATGCCTTAGACAAATTTCCCTTTGAGAAATTCATTTCACCTGCTGGAGCTCTGACAACCTTGATTTTATTCAACTCTGGCTCAAGAAAACTATCTTCACGAAGGACTGAAGCAAATTCACCTAGGCAATTTCCTTCAGATTCATCATCTGGAGAATTTCACCTTGAAAACACACTTTCTTCACATTTGCCTTAGAAATTTTTCAAGTTTTCCTTAGGAAAACTCATCAACCTAGTGCCCACCTGAATATGTTTACCTCAGAATCCTCGGCAAGATGTGGAAGACCTTAAAATCCATTCCTCAACAGAAATCATCAATACCCAGAAGAAAATTTCCAACAGAACACGTCGAACTCATGGGTGCACGACGAACGGGTTCATTTAATTTTCTTGAATTTTGAACCTTAGAAAATATTCCCTTGTGAAATTTAAATCCGTTCTTCGATCTTCTCTGAGAATTTTGCTCTGACTTGGAAAATTTTTATCAATCTTGTGGAGCTGGCATTCACTGACTTCATCTCTGGCAATTCTGCTCACACTTCAGGAAAATTCCACCACCTCCGAGCTCTAGCCGTATTTTTCTAGAGGAAGAAAATATTTTGTGCCTTAGAAAATTTTTTATCACCTTCAAAAATTTTTTGCCTTAGGAAATTTTATTCAACTCTGTCTGCCTTGCCTGCGAGAGAAAATTTCATTTCGTCAACTTACTTAGAAAATTTTCTTTACTCTTCATCTGGCAATTTCAACGCCTAGGCATGCATTATTCATCTTTTGTATTTTATTCTCCATAAAATTTCCAACGCCCTAGCAATCATTTTCAACACCTTTAACACATATCACCTTGCAAGTAGCACTTGGAGAAATAAAACACCTTGAGGAGGAAATTAACACATTTCCAACTCTTGACACTTTAGGCGCATTTGAGGCTTGAAGAAGAAAAACGCCTAGCCTTTACCAAGCATGACCACGCCTTGAGGTATTTTCACTCACCTTTTACTCCACTTACCACTTTGCATTTACCTCTACCATCTAAACTTGGCGCATTTTGACATGCAAGGAGGATGACTCTTCATATTCCATTGTTTTGTCTTCACTTGACTCATTTGGGCGCATTTCCACCTAGGTGAGGGATAAAATTGTTGACTTGTTGACTCCTTTTCAAATATGGGCGCATTCTTTATGTAGAGGAGGATAACTTTCTAACGCCTTTCCTTGTGACTTTTCAGCTTCTCATTTTTGTCCTCACATGGCATGATTTGGGCGCATTTCCACCTAGGTGAGGGATGAGCTCGTTGACTTTGCTTTGACCCTCTTGAAACTTGGGCGCATTTTGCCCTTTGAGGAGGATGGATTTCATACTTAGCAATTTTCCTTAACTTTCTTATGAGGTGGGCGCATTTCAGCATGTGGGAAGGATAAACTTTGTTGACCTTTTGACCTTCTTACTTGTTGGGCGCATTTGAACTTGCATGAAGGATGGCGCATTTGGGGGTTGGAGGAGGATGAACTCCAGACTTAGAAAATTTTTGCCATCAACTCTCTCAACTTGGGCGCATTTTTTACTATGCCTTCAGGATAGAAATTCCAGACTTAGACAAATTTTTATCATCTTCGCCAGCTTACGTGCCCTGCTATTTATAGCCTGTTTCTGAAGGTAGCTTACTATAAATAGTAAGCTCATGTTTCTGATAGCTCCCAAGCTCCGATCGAGTTGAAATTTTAATGAGACGATCCTCACCACGTGACCTTACTGCCGACACTGATGCATGCAACTGATTTACTATTTTTAGCATGTTTCCAATCTGACTTACTATAAATAGTAAGTGCTCTGTTTGACTTGAAATTTCACCAGCAGATAGCCTGAAGGACGCTGATCGCGGTGGTTTACACCGGATTTCGAAGATTTTGACTTTTGATGCCTATTTTTAGGCTCCGAAGCTGGAAACCCTAATTTGCGTTGCATGCGTATCAAAAGATCTCCGTTTGCCTTCATTTCTGTGACACTGCGATCGGCTCGTGAATCTGAACTGCTGGGAGGCAGCTGCCGGGACACACCTGCTAAAAATAGCAAGTTCCTTACTGAGTGAGAATCCTCGTTTGCATGTCACACCATCGCGAAGCTCTCGAAAAACCCATCAGGAATCACCTGACATGCAAAAGAAACCTCGACATGCAAACCCTAAAAATAGCCTCGGAAGGCTGAATTCTGAAAGTGGTCGCCTTGTCTTGCATGTTATATCATCGCGAAGGTCTCGAAAAACCCAGAAGGAATATGTAGACATGCAAAGAAGAACTCGGCATTCGCACCCTGAAAGTCGTCCGGAAGCGGCTCGCTAAAAATAGTAAGTCGTCCGTTTTCGCTTAAATTTGGCATGCAAGCAGTCTGATATACTCTGAGTGCCATGTGATGATTGGAATCTCAAAATAGCTGACAAATTGCCCTGAATAGCAGACTTACTAAAAATAGTAAGTACCTTGGAATTCGATGAAATTTGGCTGGAAACCTGTTGGATGTCTGCTGACAACAACGTTAAGCTCAATTTTCAATTTACTCACTTTATTCGACCTCAAACTGACCAGGAAGACACAAACCCTAATTTTCAGACTTGGCCAAATTCACGTTGAAGCTTGCAGACGGGAACATCCCCAGAAAGCAGACCATAGAAAAGAGACAGACGGAGAGAGAGCACTAGCTATCACCCTCAAACAGATGGTCAAACGGAGATTGTGAACAAATGGTTGGAGGGCTATCTCAGGAATTATGTCTCGGAGCAGCAAAGAGCTTGGGTGAAATGGCTCCACTTGGGAGAATATTGCTACAACTCATCTTTCCACATGTCAATAAAGATGTCTCCATTCATGGCCCTCTATGGTTACGAGGCTCCTAGCTTTGCTGACTTGGTGTTTGGCGATAGCAAAGCTCCTCAAGCCAAGGATTGGTTGCAGCAGAGCCAAGATGTTTTGAAATCCTTGAAGGACAACCTTCAAATGGCACAAAATCAGCAGAAAATGTACGTTGATCAGCAGCATATTGAAGAGATGCAGGTATCTGACTACAGGTTCACGAGGGTGGAATTGGGTAAGCAGACTCACGCTAATATGATGCAGGATGCTCAGAGTTCAGTGACAATTCTGACACAAAGCTATAACGAACTCTTAGCTAAAAAGGAAAAGCTCAAAGAAGACAATGCTCAGCTGGTTGCAGTCATTCAGAGGATTACAGGATCATCAGAAGCAGTTGATTCTCTATCTACAGCTCCTCCAAATGAATCAGTTAGACAGTTAGAAAGAATTGCACAAAAGGCTAAGGCAATTGATTCATGGATAACTCAGCTAATTGAGCAAAGTGTTCCAATGATTGAGAAGATGTTGCAAGTTTTCAAGAATGTAAGGATAGCAAGGATAAAGTTGAATCAAACTTTAGAAGCCTTCAAGCAAAGTTTAGAAACGCTTGAAAAAGATTTGAAGATCTGGAGTGAGATAAATCAAGTTGATTTATTAATCTTATGCAGCAATTTGGTTTTGCCAAACAGAGAAAAGTACATAGAATTTGAGGAACTCATGACAAATAGGTCATTGGTCATTCAAGATCTTATCAAAGATATCCAGGCCACTTTAGAAATGAATGACGAAGTTCAGCAGGATATTCTTTCAAATTTTGAAAAGATCTCATGTACCGTTTTGAATCAAGAAGATGAGTTACTTGAAGCTGATTCAGTTACTTCAGATATGGCAGCCAATCTTCGTCAACAAATGGAATCAGAGCAATTTTCTATGGATTCGATTCAAAAGCTTATCAATCATCAAACAATCCTTGAGAAAATGCAAACTTCTTATGAAGAGCATAGATTGGCAACTATTAGATACTTTGATGTAATTCTGAAGACAGTTGCAGTGGCCAAGAACACTTTGGGTCCAGATCCGAACGAGTTGAAGACCATCATCAGCAAATTCTTATCTTTCAAAGATAGGAATAAATAAATTAAGTTTTAGATTGTTTTATGTAATTTTACTTTCGACAATATATATGTAAAAACAAATTTTGCAATTGCAAGTGTCTTTTCCTTGCAATTTTCGAAAATGTAATTACATGTAAAATCTTACAAGACAAATCACAATTTGGATTGTAATTTTGAATAAGTCAATCGCAATTAGTTATCGGTTGAGAGATTTTCTCAAGTTTGTTGAGATCCTCCCACCTTTTTCTCCAGACCTTCCTCCTATAAATACTTGAGGGGTCTATTGTAATTTTTATCTTTTTAGCAAGCAAGAAAACTCTGCAGAATTTTATACTCATAAAGTCTTTGAGCTTTATAGTGAAATATTGTAAACTTTCAAGTGATATCAAAAAGCTGGAATTTCAGACTTTGAGCTGAATTCTTGTTTTGTATCTCAAATGTTCTTATGTCATTTTAGATCAATATCATTTTGTGATTACTTGAAGATTGTTGAAAGTTGCTGAAGAGAGATTCAATTTAAAAATCTGCAGTCTTTGTGCTGTAAATCTGAGAATTGAATTCTTAGTTAGTGTTAGAAATAGAGAAGAATTATAAGTCTTTACGCTCATAGTATTTCTCATTTAGAATAGTTGAAAGCATACATTATAATTTCAGTCTTTGAGCTGTTTTATCTTGTATATTTCCATAAAGTAATCGTTCTGAAAAAAGGTTGATAGGATTTCATTCTTTAAGACTTTGTGCTTATCGAATTGTTTTCCCGTCCCGAAGGAAATAACGGAAGTCTTTGCGCTTTCAGGAAACTTTATTTCCTTTCTCTTAATTTCACTGTATAGCTGTTGTAACAAGTTTTAGTAACATTTACTGTGTCTTTTCTGTGAAGAGAGAAGAACGTAATCTTTCCTGAAACAAGAGGAACGATTGCTGTCCTACCCTTAATTTTATTTAGTTAAAGGGGGAGCCTTCCCTTAATTAGGAGAGTTTAACTCACGTGCTGTGGTTGAAATCTCAATTTTGTACGCTTTCACGAGAATACAAAATTTCCAACCAACAGTTTTTGGCGACTCCGCTGGGGATACGAACGCATTTGAAAGTCTCTCACTTTCTTTTGAAGTCCAGTATTCTTAATTTGTTTACTTGTTTCTGTTTTAGCTTCTACGCTGGAAGGAATCCGTTATTACGTTCGTCGTAAAAAGGGACAAAGTTCTCAAGAAATATCTCCCGGTGAACAAGCTAGGTTTGAGCTGCTCACTAGTATATCTTCCCTTTCACGAACTACTAGCTTTCCTCCATCTAAGAAGAAAAAGCCCATCCCAAGTGAACTTTCAGCCTTTTTCCTCAAGCCTTTGATTTCAGTTGTTCCTACTATTCAAGCGATGGCTCAAGGTCCATGGGGAGCAGCTTTTGGTCCTTTAAATCTTACTCCACCTCTTCATGCTCTTCCACAAGGCTCACGTAAAAATTTGCCTAAGTTTTATGGAGATGGTAAACAGCATCCCGATGAACATATCAAAGCTTTCTCAATGGCTTGTGGTGTTCTAGGAGTAGAACATCAAGATGTTGCTGTACGTTTGTTCGTGGAAACTCTACAAGGAATTGCAGCTGACTGGTTTTACAATTTGAGAGCTGGTGATATCACTAGTTGGGAAACTCTCAAGACAAAGTTTGAAGAACGTTTCAAGCCCGCCGAAGATGAGCATGCATTGCTGGCCCAGCTGACTCAAATGAAGAAGGACACACATGAGAACATGCGTGAATTCATTGCAAAGTTTAATAAACTTGCAAACAGAATTCCTACTGATTCACAGCCTACTCCAGCAAATCTCAAGTGTTTCTTTATTAACACTCAGCTGCCAGAAGTCAGTTTTCTGTTGAGAAGGGCAACTCCAACAACTTTGGCACATGCTCAAGTCCTTGCTACAGAAATTGAAGATGATTTGATCTTGGCTGGGAAAATCCGGAAGGATCCTAATCGTTTCAAAGGAAATTCTATTTCTGAGTCTTCTACTTCAGCTTCTACTGATCCTATGGTACAAAAGTTGGCTAATGAACTTCTTGCCTTGAAGAAGCAGGTTTCACAAGCTTCTTTTGCTGCTCCGTACAAGGATATTCCTAGGAGGACATATCCAAATTCTGCTTCTAACTATGCTGCCAGAAATCAGAATAAATTGCCTCCTCCTCCTGAGAGGCTTGCACTTGAAGCACCTCCGAAGAATACAGCAGTTGGTTATTACGAAATAGATCGAGAAGAACTATCTTCCAATGATTTCCAAGCGGAAGATGAAGCTGTTTTTAATCAAGAAGATGAAGAGGCAGCTGGCGACTCCACTATACGATACATGCATTATGATGATTCAGCTGAAAATGAAAATGTTGAGAGTCAAGCATATGCTGTTATCACAAGATCCCAGACTCGGTTGGCTCAAAAGGATGAAGAAGTAAAGGTGAAAAACAACGTTCAGTTGCCGGTGACCATTGCTAAGAAGGGAATGCCATTGCCTACCTTGACTAAGGATTCTTCAAAAAATCAAGTAAGCAATTCTCCTTCTGTTCTTTCTAGTGAACCCAAGACTAATGTATCTAATCCTAAAGTACAAGTTGAGAGTATATCATCTACATCTCTTGCAAATTCTTTCCAAGCTTTTGATATTGTTGACCATGCTAGAAAGACTAAGATTCAGATGTCTGAAGTTGAGTATCTTCAAGCCAATCCTGATCAGCTTGAGAGATTGGTTAAATTTGTTAAAAGTAGTGAGACTCGTCCTGTTTCAAATAGCCCTATTGTCCAAGAACCCAAGAATCTGCCCAATAATTTGGTTATCATCCCATCCTCAGTTCCAGGAAAGATAGATCCTTTCTATATTTCCTTGCTCATTAATGGTTTCAAATTGAGTAATTGTATTATAGATTCTGGTGCTTCGGATAATGTCATGCCAATCAAGGTTGCTGATTGCCTTGGATTAACTCTTACCAAAACTTTTGGTAATTGTTATTCTATGGATAATAAACAAGTGCCTCTCGTTGGGCAAATCAAAGATGCACAATTCGCCTTTGCAGCCTTTCCTGAGAAAAAGATAAAGATGACTGTTCTTGTTGCGGACGTCCCAGCTTCTTATGGAATGCTCCTTGGACGTAATTTCTGTAAAGATGTAGGAGGCGAGCTGAACATGGATATGACAGAGGCCAGGATTCCTGTGAAAGGTGTTGTGCAGAAACTTGTTCCTGAAAGAGAAACCAAGTTTACAGTGGAGAAATCTGATGATCCTCATGCTCAGATTCTTTTTGAATCAGCTGGTTTTGGAAACTACTATCTTCATATTGATGAGATTTCTGAGTTTGCTGAAGATTGGTGTTCTGTTGATTCTTCAACTCTTTCAGCAAATGAAGGAAGTTCTAATAATGGAGAAGATTCAACGCTAGCTGAATATCCCCTTGATCGTATGATAGAAGATGCCGAATCTTCTACTACAGAAAAAGATGTTGAACTTCTTCCTCAAGATGAAGAAAATCAGTCTTCACCTATGGAAGATGAGAACACTCTTTCTTCTACTTTTGAAGTAGGAGAATCCAGCAGTCTTTATATTAATGATGATTCTAATGATATTTGGATTCTCGAGTTTGATGGCAGTTGTGCTACAAATGGATCCGGAGCTGGTGTGGTTCTGATTTCTCCGAAAGGTCAAATCTTTCCATATTCTTTTAAATTGCAGTTTGCAAATACTAATAACACTGCAGAGTATGAAGCCCTCTTACTAGGTATGAGTGTTGCGCTTCAGAGAGGAATTAAAAATTTGCACGCTCAAGGAGATGCGGAGTTGATAATTTGTCAAGTAAGGAATATTTATCAGACAAGGAATGATAGACTCCGACATTATCGTAACTTGGTATGGGAGAATATTCAAGATTTTGATGCTTTCAGTATCTCAGTTGTTCCGAGAGAATTTAATGATAGAGCAGATTCTCTTGCTGTTTCAGCAACTCTCCTTATTCCTCACCTTGATTTTAATCAAGATAAGTATATTGTTGAAATAATCTGCAGGCCTAGTGTTCCAGATAACTGGGATCATTGGCAGATTTTCAATGATGATAAACAGATTATTAACTTTTTACAAGTTGATGATGGTTTTAATAACCTGTATTTTGAAGGTAGCAATTCTTCTTCTTCTTCAGATTCTATGTCAGATACTTGGTCCGAATCAGATGGAGAAATTTTGCAGTTAAAAGGGAATAAAATTCCTAAGGGACTGGTATCTCTGGAAAAGCTTTTTGACAAGCATGACCGATATATCAAAAAGCAGCAACAAGTGAATTCAGATTCTTCTATAGGGTATGACAAGTACAATATTGGATCTGAAGAAGATCCTAAAATGGTTAACATTGGTAATACTTGCACTCCAGAGGAGAGAAATCAGATTATTCAGTTATTACAGCAGTACAGAGATGTGCTGGCTTACTCATATGATGATCTGAAATCTTTTCAGTCAGGACAAGTTCAGCATGAAATCCCTTTGAAGAGCGATGCATCCCCTTTCAAACAAAAGCAACGCCAGTATAATCCCAAAATTTCTGGCACTATCTATTCAGAAATCCAGAAGATGCTAGATGCACAAATTATTTTTCCCATTCATCATTCAACTTGGATAGCTAATATAGTTCCAGTACGCAAGAAGAATGGAGAAATTCGTATTTGTGTGGATTTTCGTAATCTCAATCAGCAGTCATTAAAGGATAATTATCCTTTGCCTATAATGGATCAAGTGCTCCAGACAGTGACAGGTTCTCAAATGATGTCTATGCTGGATGGATTTTCAGGTTACAACCAGATTGAGGTAAGTGAAGCTGATAGACATAAAACTGCTTTTACTACTCCATGGGGTACTTTTGCATATCGCAGAATGCCTTTTGGATTAATAAATGCAGGAGCAACCTTTCAAAGAGCAATGGATTTAGCTTTTCGTGGTATCTTAGGAAGGTATATCGTGGTGTATTTGGATGATCTCACTGTCTTCTCAAAAGATCGTGAGAATCATTTATTTCATTTACAAGATGTGCTGGAAAGGTGTCGCAAGCATGGTGTTTCTCTTAATCCTAAGAAGTCTATCTTTGGGGTTACTGAGGGTAAACTTCTGGGACATGTTGTATCAAATGAAGGAATCAAGATTGATCCCGAGAGGGTAAGATCTATTCAAAATCTGCCTTTGCCATCTAGTAAGACAGCTGTTCACTCTTTCTTTGGTAAAGTGAATTTCTTGAGGAGATTTATCCCAGATTTTGCTGAGAAAACACGTCACATCATTGATATGATGAAGGGAAAAGCTGTTTTTCGTTGGAATGATGAAGGTAAAGCTGCTTTTGCTGAAATTAAGAATGCAATTGCCCACGCCCCAGTGCTGGTTAGTCCGGATTACTCTAAAGATTTCATTATGTACAGTTATGCTTCTGAGCATACCATGTCTGCTATCTTGATGCAGCAAAATTCAGAAGGAATTGAATCTCCTATTGCCTTCATGAGTTGTCCATTAAAGCTTCATGAGCTCAAATATTCTACAGTTGAGAAGAATGCTTTTGCAGTTGTAAAGGCAGTTAAGTATTTCAGGTTCTATATTCTTAATTCTCATACGATAGTGTTAGTTCCGGATACAGCTGTCAAATCCATTTTGACACAGCAAGATTTTGGTACAAAAAGAGGAAATTGGGTGGCTAAAATCCAAGAGTATGATTTAGAGATTAAACCAACCAAGCTTGTTCGTGGCAGAGGTTTATGTCAGTTGATGGCTGAAAGCAGTGCAGAAGAAAGTGAAGAGGAGTCTTATGAAGATCTTCCTAAGGTGTTGTTTGTCAGCACTACTGATGAGTGGTATTCTAATATCGCCTATTTTCTGACTTATGGTGAATGCCCAGCTCATCTCTCTTTCAAGGAAAAGAGAAATCTGAAACTCAAGGCTGCAAATTATATTCTTTGGGATAATGGTTTGTATAAAAGAACTCTTGATGGTAATTTTCAGCGTTGTGTTGATAAAGCACAGCAAGACAGATTACTTGAATCTTTTCACAATTTAGCTTGTGGTGGTCATTTTTCTCCATCAGTAACTGCTCATAAGATCTTGAGGGCTAGGTATTATTGGCCTACGCTTTTCCAAGACGCATATAAATGGGTACGTAAATGTACACAATGTCAGCAATTTGTTGGTAAGCAAAAAATGATGGCGCAGCCATTAAAACCAGTTGTGATAGAAGAGCCTTTCAGGCAGTGGGGAATCGACTTCATTGGCGTCATTAACCCACATTCTAGTGCTGGACATACCTTTGTTCTTGCTGCAACAGATTATTTCACCAAGTGGGTCGAAGCTATTCCTGTGAAACATGCTACTTCTGAGGTAGTGTGTAGATTTTTGAAAGAAAACATCATATCAAGATTCGGTGTTCCTTATAAGATCGTGACAGATAATGCATCTTCCTTCTCATCTTATGAGGTAACTCAGTTCTGTTTTGATTATAGTATAATATTGGCCCATTCTTCAGATTATTACCCGCAAGGTAATGGTCAAGCTGAATCGAGTAACAAAAATTTGATTACTATCATCCGAAAGCTTGTTGATGAGAATCAAAGATCATGGCATAAAGCGTTATATGATGCTTTGTGGGCTGATCGCATTACACCCAAGCGAGCCATTGGCATGTCTCCATTTCAGTTGCTCTATGGAGTAAATGCAGAGATTCCTATTACGTTGGAACTTCCAGCCCTCAAGTTGATCAAAGCTGTAGAAGACGCTACATTTGAAAGTTCTCTTGATAAGCGGATAATGTTTCTCTCTCAATTAGAGGAGCAAAGATCACAAGTAGTGGATCGTATCAACGACCATCAGAAGCAAGTTAAGGCTCTCTTCGACAAAAAAGCAAAGCAGAAGGTCTTTCAAGTTGGTGATCACGTCTTGCTTTGGGATAAGAGGAGGGAACCAAAAGGAATGCATGGGAAATTTGATTCTCTTTGGCGTGGTCCTTTTATAATTCATCAAGCAATTGGTGAGAATAGCTTCTTGCTGGCGTATCAAGACGGCACTCCATTCCCACTTCCTTACAGTGGGCAGCATCTAAAACACTACTTTCAGTAGAGTTTTAGATTAGTTTTTGTACATAAGGTTTGAGTTTTTTTTTAATTTTTAGTCTTTTTAATCTTTTGAGTCTTTTATTTTTGCGTTTTATTTAGTGACTCCGTAGCCCAATGAATCCTAAGGCACTTCTAGATTCTGGATTCTACTACCTTCGTTTTCAAAGGCAGTTCCCCAGTCGGAGCCAGCTGTTATCCTAAATTTTTAACTCGTTTCAAAATTTAGGTAACCAATCAAAATTTTCTTAAAAGCTTGAGATTTTTCTTCTCCAAGGCACGCATTACGAGGTGCAAAGGGTGGAAAATCTCTGTTTCAAGTTGATTAACCTTTGGGCTATTCTTTTTCCTCTTTACGTTTCCGTTTTCGTCGATTTCTGACTTGTTTTTAATGTCTTTTTGGCCAATTTCGGGTTTTCTGAGCAACTCAGCAAATAGGGAAATTTAGACTCAAAAGCAAAATTGTCAAAGTGTCTAAAAAACCCGAAATTGCTTAAGTTGTCTAAAAAGTCCGATTTTTGTTAAAGTCATTTTATTTTGACAAAAAGCAAAATTGCTAAACCTCATAAAAAACCCGATTTTGATTAAATGGCTTAAAAAGTTCGAATTTTTTACAATGTTCATTATGAAAATTGTCTTTTTATCAGAAAAGTGCGAATTGGTCAAAAATGAAATTGCTAAAGTTCATAAAAAACCCGATTTTGCAAAAAAGAGCATGAAAAACCTCATAAAAAACCCGATTCATCATTTTGATGTTATTTTTCATTGTCAAATCTTCTGAAAAGCCCGATTTTTCTTGGATTCAAGCTAGTTGAATTGTTCTTGGCATTTATTTCCTCATTTCATGGAGATTTGGTCGACCTTGATGCTTCAAAATCGGATTTTTACCAGTAAATAGCCATTTTCTGTCTTCTTCAACGCGTCTAGGGTTTTTGTTTCTGCATTTTCGCGTATTACAACTTGTTCCAGGTATGATCCGCACTTATCTCTCTTTCTTTCAATATTTTACTATCATTTATATGCGTTTTTGTCTTTTACATACCACGTTTTACATTGTTATGAATGTTTTAAAACGCGTTTTTCATTCTTACGCGTTTTTCTTTCAATCCTTTGCTTTCATCATGGTTATTGTTTTATATTTGTTGGTATTTTTGCTAGTTTATTCAAAACGCGTTTTCTCTTACTGGTTTTCTTTGTTTTAAATACATTTATTTATCTCAAAAGTGCGTTTTTCTTCTGAAAAATTCGCCTTTACATTTAAACGCGTTTTTGTAAAACTACATTTGTATCATGTTACCTCCATTCGCCCTCATTTAGAAATGTGTTTTTCTCATATACATTCACACGCCTTCTCCATTTCATTAAAATTTTGCCTTCCATTTCACATATCTCCACACTACCATGCTTGATGCATATTTCCATTTAAATCTGCCTTATGATGAAAACACGTTTTTCATTCTACCATTTCCAGCAATAAACAATTCATTCCATTTTCATTTATCCATCTTTCATGTCGCCTATGCTCATTTCTTTCATTTCATTCATTCGCCATTTCATATATCCATCACTATTTTTCACAAAATAAGAAAATTTCACTTTGTCTCTTATTTCGGGTTTTTAGCCTGAAGATACAATTTCGGGATTTATATTTGAAATAACAATTTTTAAAATTGCCAAGTTCAAAAATTGTTAAATTTCGTAAAAATCCCGATTGCCTTTGAGAAAATTGTCAAAGTTCTAAAAATCCCGAAATTGCAAAAAGCAAAAATTGCTAAAGTGTCAAAAAGTTCCGAAATTGTTCAAGTCACTCAAAAACCCGAATTGCCTTAAAAAGCACATAAGTTGACCTTTTTGGACGAAATTCCAAATCCAAGTTTTGAGATCCCTTTATCTTGCTGTTTCAAAGAGACAAAATGCCGTTTTCCATTCCACCATTTCATCCATTTCGAATTCATCTTCATTCACCTTCCATTTTTCTTTCAAGTCCATTTCATTGTTCTAGGGTTTGAGATTCGCCATGTCCACTCACGTTGATGCTGATGATGTGCTGACCTTATGGGATTTTCACCGCAGTCTTGCAGATTCTTGTTCAATGACGGATGAACCAACTTCTCCAGCAGGCAAAAAGATGAAGTATAAGTTCGACAAATATCAAAATGAGATCTCTCCATCTCACGTTGTTTCAAACATCGATGAGATCAAAGATACAGAAATAGGGCATGTTGATATGTCTAATTTTCTTGAAAGGGTTGAGAAATCTACGTCTTCTGATATGCAAAAGTTGCTGAGAAGTCATATCCATCTCGTGGCTTCTTTTCCTGTTGCTGCCCTTGAACCAGAATTCGTCCTTGCATGTGCAGCACGCTTTGATAGACAATCCAGGACAATTAAGGATGATGATGGCAACGTAGTTATCAGACTTGATGCTGAGACAATCAATAGAGTTTTCAGAGTACCTGATGCAACCACTTATTCAGAGATTTCATTGAAGAGTGCTCACAAACATTTTGAGCAGAAAAAGAATGATTGTATTAAACACATCAACTCTAAATGGCTTCTAAAATCACGACCTTGTGCGACCCGTATGCCCAAGTTGTATCGGTCTGATTTTATAGAAGAAGTTAATGACATGATCACTCTTTTGAGCAGAATTGCAGGGTTGAAAGTTTCTAACATGTTTGAAAGCTGGATGTATAAGTTCATGGTTGTCATTAGAAAAGCACAACATCCAATTTTCTGGGGAGAAATAATCAGTGACTGTTTGTGCGAACAGCTTGCACAGGTTCCTACCACTCTGACCTTCTATATGAATTCATATTTGGTCTACATAGCAGCTTCCTTGAGACATTTTCCAGGCTTATCTCCTGAAGGCGACAGATCATTGGTGCCCGTATGGAAATATTATGATCAGCTGACTTTTATTCCAAGTCGAGCGCATTATAGAAGGGTACAAGATGCCTTCTTTGGTTATTTTATGTGTTTGTTTGACAAAGAGTTGGTAAATAACAGGGTGTCAGATGCAGCTTGGAATAAGGTAAATCAATATGGCTGCTTATTCCTTCAATTTCCAACATTCACCTATATGAGAGTTGGCTGCTTTGAAGATCAGCCATATATGCTACCGAGATATCCTACTGATAAGATCATTTTGATGGAGCTAGGAAGGCAGTTGATGTCAGTTCATTCACGTCAAGCTTCACAACACAAATCTGGAATTGGTATTTCTTCACATAATCCATTGGTAATTGGCAGGTATTCTTTGACAACCTCTTCAAGAGCCAAAGCGATGGAAACTGAACTTCAGGAGATAACTTTGAAAAGATTCCAAGCTAGAGTGGATTTTGATTACAGGAGGATGAAGGATAAAATAAAAAGAGTCTTCACCCATGTTCACCGCATCGAAGACATTTGGGCAGACCTCCGTACAGAAAAGGATATATACAAAATGGATTATTGCAGGCTCACTTTGGAGCAAATCATTGATTTGAATCTAACTTTAATTCCAGAAGGAGTAATTGATGATAAGCAGATTTTGGATCCTGAGTACGAAGAACAGGGAGTTGCTAATGCTCCCATTCCTGCGATTCAATGGTCTCAGAGGGAATCCGTCTCTATCTTTGATAGATTCCAATCAGTCTTGGCGAACACCAATTTTTGGCTCAAAAGCATAGGTGTCAAGACCATCAAAATCAGAGTTAGAGCTGAAGATGACCCAGCTGGTCCTAGAGGATTGAAATCAGAAATCAGAGAACAATCTAAAGAAGGAGCTTCCTCTTCAAGTACTAGAATCAAGCTGAAAGTAAGCAGAGCTCCTGAACAACCATTGGATAGAGAAACATCAAAAGGTAAGGAAGTCAATGAAATGCAGCTTCAGGTATTAGATCAGCATGAAGAAAACGAGGTTCATGAGACCTCTACTATCCTAAGTGAGATAACTCCTCACATTGAGGCTCCAATACCAGAATCAGCTATATCTCCTTTGTCTCCTATCGACAGTGATGTTGATTCCTTCTCTACCGTTTTTGTTCCTTCTATTCCACCACAAGAGACTTGTAATCAGCCTTCATCTGTAACAAATGCTCCCATGATGAACTTGCCTAGTAATTTCAAGAGTATTTTTGATATCAATCCAATCTTTTCAGCTATGTCAGAAACAACTCTTCCAGAAATTGATACGTCCGTCACGAATTTTGATTGTTTCATGACCAATCCTAGTTGCAATTTGTCTTCTGAGCAAAACCTTGTTGCTATACAAACTGAGGCACCTTCAAGAATTTCTGTTGTATCTCAAACTGAGACTATTTCTACTGAGACCGCAGTTGCCATTTCAGATGTGACAACCTTGGATCTTCCTCCATGGCTAAATTCAATTGCTCCTAAGAGAAAGAAACAGGCTGTGTCTCCTGATATTTTTGATTTCCGAAAATTGAAGAAACAAAAACCAGTGATTGCAAAGAAAGCCAAAACAGTCTCACAGGTTTTTGTTGACAGCAACAGGATGAAATATGCTGAGATTGCAGAGCCCTTGGTTGATAAACCGCATGAAGAGATGCAGGTATCTGACTACAGGTTCACGAGGGTGGAATTGGGTAAGCAGACTCACGCTAATATGATGCAGGATGCTCAGAGTTCAGTGACAATTCTGACACAAAGCTATAACGAACTCTTAGCTAAAAAGGAAAAGCTCAAAGAAGACAATGCTCAGCTGGTTGCAGTCATTCAGAGGATTACAGGATCATCAGAAGCAGTTGATTCTCTATCTACAGCTCCTCCAAATGAATCAGTTAGACAGTTAGAAAGAATTGCGCAAAAGGCTAAGGCAATTGATTCATGGATAACTCAGCTAATTGAGCAAAGTGTTCCAATGATTGAGAAGATGTTGCAAGTTTTCAAGAATGTCAGGATAGCAAGGATAAAGCTGAATCAAACTTTAGAAGCCTTCAAGCAAAGTTTGGAAACGCTTGAAAAAGATTTGAAAGATCTGGAGTGAGATAAATCAAGTTGATTTACTAATCCTATGCAGCAATTTGATTTTGCCAAATAGGGAAAAGTACATAGAATTTGAGGAACTCATGACAAATAGGTCATTGGTCATTCAAGATCTTATCAAAGATATCCAGGCCACTTTAGAAATGAATGACGAAGTTCAGCAGGATATTCTTTCAAATTTTGAAAAGATCTCATGTACCGTTTTGAATCAAGAAGATGAGTTACTTGAAGCTGATTCAGTTACTTCAGATATGGCAGCCAATCTTCGTCAACAAATGGAATCAGAGCAATTTTCTATGGATTCGATTCAAAAGCTTATCAATCATCAAACAATCCTTGAGAAAATGCAAACTTCTTATGAAGAGCATAGATTGGCAACTATTAGATACTTTGATGTAATTCTGAAGACAGTTGCAGTGGCCAAGAACACTTTGGGTCCAGATCCGAACGAGTTGAAGACCATCATCAGCAAATTCTTATCTTTCAAAGATAGGAATGAAATAAATTAAGTTTTAGATTGTTTTATGTAATTTTACTTTCGACAATATATATGTAAAAACAAATTTTGCAATTGCAAGTGTCTTTTCCTTGCAATTTTCGAAAATGTAATTACATGTAAAATCTTACAAGACAAATCACAATTTGGATTGTAATTTTGAATAAGTCAATCGCAATTAGTTATCGGTTGAGAGATTTTCTCAAGTTTGTTGAGATCCTCCCACCTTTTTCTCCAGACCTTCCTCCTATAAATACTTGAGGGGTCTATTGTAATTTTTATCTTTTTAGCAAGCAAGAAAACTCTGCAGAATTTTATACTCATAAAGTCTTTGAGCTTTATAGTGAAATATTGTAAACTTTCAAGTGATATCAAAAAGCTGGAATTTCAGACTTTGAGCTGAATTCTTGTTTTGTATCTCAAATGTTCTTATGTCATTTTAGATCAATATCATTTTGTGATTACTTGAAGATTGTTGAAAGTTGCTGAAGAGAGATTCAATTTAAAAATCTGCAGTCTTTGTGCTGTAAATCTGAGAATTGAATTCTTAGTTAGTGTTAGAAATAGAGAAGAATTATAAGTCTTTACGCTCATAGTATTTCTCATTTAGAATAGTTGAAAGCATACATTATAATTTCAGTCTTTGAGCTGTTTTATCTTGTATATTTCCATAAAGTAATCGTTCTGAAAAAAGGTTGATAGGATTTCATTCTTTAAGACTTTGTGCTTATCGAATTGTTTTCCCGTCCCGAAGGAAATAACGGAAGTCTTTGCGCTTTCAGGAAACTTTATTTCCTTTCTCTTAATTTCACTGTATAGCTGTTGTAACAAGTTTTAGTAACATTTACTGTGTCTTTTCTGTGAAGAGAGAAGAACGTAATCTTTCCTGAAACAAGAGGAACGATTGCTGTCCTACCCTTAATTTTATTTAGTTAAAGGGGGAGCCTTCCCTTAATTAGGAGAGTTTAACTCACGTGCTGTGGTTGAAATCTCAATTTTGTACGCTTTCACGAGAATACAAAATTTCCAACCAACAATATTATACCCCCTTGCCTAGCAGTGCAACTTTAAGTTGTTTTTAAAAAGGGGACTTTTGAGGGTCAAGGCGTCATAAGGAGATAAATTATATTTTTATTGTCAAATATGGAGCTTAAGGAAAGGGGACGCCTGTTTGAAGGGGTTTAGCATTATTTTTAAAAAAAGTGAAATATTTCAAAGATGAAATAGGGCGCCATTCTTTGGAGGGAAAAGGTGAATTTGAAATTAGGGTTTGGGCGCCTTTTGGAAGCTTCTAGATGTTTCTTTCTTGTCTATTTAACCAGGCCTCAGCTCTTCATTTGGGATCTTTTGTCTACTACACCGTTATGCTGCTGGATTGACTTCAGGCACTCGCTTCAAGGAAAGCACACCTCCTAGCATTGGCTCATCTTCTTGCTTGAAAGATAGCAACTAGTTGAGAGGTTAGCTTGTAATTGGTAGTTTTGCATTGTAGTTGAGTTTTATTGCATTTGGTGATGTTGTTCAAGCATTTTGTCATGTTTTAGAGTTGCTGTTTGTTGTACCCAAACCAAATTTTTTGCTTCATCAAGGCATTTTGCATTTAAAAGTCTAAACCTTGCTAATTTTATGTAAAACACAGTTTTGGGCAATGTCAGGCATGGAGTTGTTGTCAATAGTTTGTTAGTCAAAGTCAGTTTTATTGGTCAAACCTGAAGCAGAGACTCAAAATGAAGATCTTCACGATGGAGGAACATCTTAGGATGACATTTCATATTGCAGACGGTCATTTCAATGATCGAAACAGAGTTTTCAATCATTAAATCATAGAGATTTCAAAGGGAAAAGCACAAAAGTGCAAGTATAGCCCAGGGGCGCCCAACTTGTTGGAGGTCAAGATCTTGTTTAAAATGCTCAAGCATCCAGTCAATCTCTTCAGAATTAGCCTGGCTATCCGTCGAGCTATTCAGCGAAGCATTCCGAGACTCACAGCTCCGGCACCAGCAACAGAAGTTGAAATCCTCAAATTTCAAGATGTGAGAAATTTGTCATTTTCAGGCAAAAGCGCGCCTCTAGCCTAAGGGCGCCCATCTTAAGGAGGGGGTAAATCTCGACAGTTTCGATGGCGAATACAGTCAATTTGTTCACGACTAGTCTGCTTGTCCAACAAGATATCAAGTGCACTCATCCGAGTTTCAAAACTCTGGCGGCAGTCATCCGAAGATCAGCTTAAAATGGAGTTTTCACATTTCAGCTTTCCGCTTTGTTCCTAAAGCAGGCATAAGTCCGGCTACCGGCTTAAAGGACCTCGAGGAAAATTCTGCGCATTTAGTTCCACGACGTTAATACTTCTAGCCTAGCTCCGCAACGCACTATTCTCGCTTTGTCAATCCGACATTCCGTGGTCGGCGAATTCTACCTGCTAAAGACGTAATTTTGCTGTGTGAACCAACAAATGGTTTTAGTGTATTTCACAAATTCGTAGGCGCCGAAGGCCTTTAGCTCGCTGATGAGTCCGCTCGCTACCAAGTCTTCTGCGACTATTGAGCTTAATCATTTTATCTATCCAACGAGCCTAACCATCGCCTTCGATTTGGGTAAACGCCGCGGCGCATAAGTCTTTAAAATCGAAAGTGAGGATGCCCAAAATGGCCAAGTCCGAGCGGTAATTTTAATTAAAATATGCACTGGAGTTTTTGAGGTCTTAGAAGCAGTTTTCTTGCGTCGTCACCTCCAGAGACTTCTCTTGTAGGCCCTTCTGGCTGTCCGTTAAAACAGATAGTGCCTGAATCGGGTCATCCCAGCTCCAGATATCAACGGTCAAAGTAGGGTACTTGAATGAAAGTTCGACTTTCGTCAAAATGACACCAGTGCAACTATGAGCCAGGGGCGCTTTTACTTTTGAGGCCCTTAACACAGCTTTCAGGTGTCGTGCATACCGCTGGATGCACGTCTCCGCATGTTGAGCTCTGCTTCACGCTGTGGTTCACCATTCGCCGTCAGCAGCCGTTTGAAGTGTCAGATGGCAGTTTAGGAAAATGGCTAAGTCTGGAACCCGTAAAGCAATTTAATCAGGGGCGCCTAATTTTTCAAGGGGTTAAACAATGGATTTTGCACAGGTTCCTCAAAGAAACATTTCTTCCTTTGGTTAGTGGTAGGCTTTCCGGCGAATATCTCGTATCAGCTCGAAGATCACCCGGCTATTCGGAATCGTTATCGGCGACTACCGTGAATAATGTTGTCACTTATAAAATAGGAAGTTAATAAAGTGCATCCTGGTTAAAACGGATGCCTATGAGCCTAAGATGACTTTTCGAATCGCTGGTACTACGACGATGAATCTCAGAGTTTTACCCGAAGCCAAACCGGGTTCCGTGATATACTTGTTTATAAACGGCGCATTTTCTATTTTTGGCTGCATGATAATAAATATTTTATTATTATTTTCAAATTTGGAACTTCCACTGCTGGCAAAGGTAACCGAAAGGCAACCAATCGGCTTCTATTTCAACAGTATTTTGAAATTGCAGCCCGCCGGAAAAGGACTTCTTCTTGTTTAAACATGGCGCCATCTTCATTTATTATTCACAAAGCTAAAGAGAAATTCGTTTTTCTTCAAGGCAAAGGCGTATTTTCAAGCAAAATTCGTTTTTCTTCATTCACAAGGCGTATTTTCAAGGGAGATTCGTATTTCTCAAACAAAGGCAGATTTCTCATCTATTTCCAAAGGCGATTTCTCCAATCACATTCTTTTGCAGGTTAAAATTTCACGATTGTCAGCAATTTGAAGAATTCAAGGGTGATTTTCATTGAAGAAGAGCATACAAAAAACGTCTTTTTCCTCCTTGGTTCTCATATTTCTCTCAGTTTTCAATTCGCATGTTCCTGAAATTGGCAAAATTCAACAAGTCTCAGCATCTGGATCATTTTCATATAGCTTCCTCGAATTAAAATCGTGCGTTTGATTTTTCAGGAATTTTTTTTAACTCCAGAGCATTCGTTCTCGAGTTTCTAATTTTCTCAACTGAAAACTCTTTGCATGATCGAGTAGAAGTCAAATTTTCGCAAATCTGGCATTCTGGGTTGTCTTAGAATCTTCTTCTGGACAAAACCCATATCTCAAATTTTCGCCAAAAATAACTCTTCAAAAGGCTATTTTTAGCCTCAGCAGGGTATTTTTAGTTTACCAGAAAAGTTGTCAGAATATAGCCGTGTTCACAGTCAACAGGCGAGTTTTTCAGAGTACAGTACACACAAACTGAATTCAAGACCAAATTGGTCTTAATTCATGATTTCGTTAGAAAAGCTGAGACCGATTTGTATTCAGCTGTAGAGGAGATGTTGGCTATCACTTCAGTTATGGAGCCGCCAAAATTGCCAGTTAGTGAAATGCTAGTTCAAGTGTGTGTTGACGTGGCTTTTGAGACCGCACCAACACAATAAAGTTCTAAATCCATTTATCCTTCTCAACAAAGTATTCGAAGATGCTAAGATTACAGTAAGATCATGCTTTCAACTCCGTTCCTGAGTGCGTAATTAGGCTCGCTTTGGCTCGATGTGATATTGCCGGGTATGTCAAGGGACTTACACAATTGTTCGACGGCCAACAACAAACAAGAGATTGGCGGTTTTCATGTGATTCAAATGATTTGGTAGAGCGCAGTTTCTCAATTCTAACCTGAAATGAATCAATTTTAAAAGGGTGTAGGGCCTAAGAAGTTTATGTTCTATTCTAAATGCAGGATATGTGGAGCTTCATTTCAATAGACTTCAACCGGATTTCACCTAGCCTCCGTCGGACAGCCTCAGTACAATCGGTGCAATCTTCAAGGGAAATAGCAAAAGATGCTCAAATTATGACTTAACATGCATACACCGGCCACAACGACGCCAGATAAGCATATAAATCACAAACCGGGTTAAACTCAATGGGTCTCAGCTTGACCACGCAAGGCAGACTTATCATCAACAAGCCGTTAGTGGTATGGAATAAAGCGAAGCTATCTCAATAAAACACCATACACCGAAGTAAGCTACTTTGCATGAACTAAGCTACTTGGATACGAAAGGAAGAAGAAACCTTGCTAGCATTTCATGACTAGACTAATTCCATCATCAATGAAAAGATCTATTATCATAAAATGTGTTGCACAACAATTTCCTCAAAAGTTTTCAAAGGGAAAACTTTCTTTCTTCTCCAAATTATGCAAAAATGCTCTACAATGCTACACTAGCTAATGCTCTCTCAATGTCTACTATTCCAATGTCTAATCTAATTCTAATGCCTTACAAATGAGGGGGACTCCCCCTTTTATAGCTAGCCAAGTCCCAAAAGACGCTAGGGTTGTATAATCAATAGAGTGGGCCGACCTGCGGCCACCCTCAAATTCTAAAATAATATTGCCCTAAAAACCGCCATTGCAGGAGTGGGGTACTAAATGCCATAATGTCCACCATCATCCTTCTAAGATTTCGCTTTGTAGACGCGTTCACACTATTCTCGATCTTCTTTCTTGGCATTGTTCTTTGATTTCTTCCACTTGAGGGTCTTCATCTTCGCCACTTTGAGTTATACTAAGTCTTAACACTTAGCCATTTTCTTGCAAATTTTCCTCCTTCGAGATTGAAACTCATCTTCATCGTGTCTCCACTTCAAGTCATCGTGCTCTGGCCTTGACATTCCTCCTGCAAAACAAGCAAGGAGAGAAGCATCAGATCACTTCATGATATAAATTTAACTCACTCACCTGATTTTCACGCTCCAACCTTCAAGCGTTCATCGCCAACTCTGTGTTCAAGTTCATGCCTTAGACAAATTTCCTCCTTTGAGAAATTCATTTCACCTCGCTAGAGCTCTCACAACCTTGATTTTATTCAACTTCCTCGCTCAAGAAAACTATCTTCAATGCATGATTTAAGCAAATTCACCTAGGCGTTTCTTTCAAATTCATCACCGAGAATTTCACCTTGAAAATACATTTTCTTCATTTTTTCCTTAGAAAATTTTCAAAATTCCCTTATAAAATCCATCAACTTGGTGCCCACTTAAAATATCCATCCTGAAGGCCGCAGCGAAGCATGGAAGGCTTTAAGATCAACTCCTCATCGATAATCTTCGATACCCAGAAGAAAATTTTCTCCAGAACGCATCGAACCCATGGGTGCACAACGAACGGGTTCATTTTATTTCTATGAATTTTGAACCTTAGAAAATTATTCTTTCAACAATTCTAACTCGCTTCGATCCTCCTAAGCACTTCCTGCCTCTACTTCTGGAAAAAATTTGTATCACTCCGTTCGCAATCAATCGACTTCATCCCTAATAACTCATCTCAGGTTTCAAGGAAAATTCCATCACCTCTCCACTTAGGTATTTTCTTAAGGAGAAAAATATTTTGTGCCTTAGAAATTTTCTTGAATCATCTCGAAAATTTTGCCTTAAAAAAATTTATTTTTACTCAACTTTGATCATCTTGCCCGCGAGGGAAAATCAACTTAGAAAATTTTTCTTGAAGGCGTATCACACTTAATTTACTTTTCATCTGGCATGCATTATTCATCCTTTGTATCAAGCAAAATTGTTTACAAAGATTATTATTACTTCCTGTGACAGATTCGATTCCAATAGTTACAAAAAAGCTATCTCTCGCTGTGATAGACTCAATACAAGATTTGTTTACAGGATTGGCTTTCACTTCCTGTGATAGACTCAATCACGTAATTGTTTACAGTAACTATCACTTCCTGTGATAGACTCAATCACGTAATTGTTTACAGTAACTATCACTTCCTGTGATAGATCCAATACAAAAATGTTTCAAAAATAACTATCACTTCCTGTGATAGATTTTTAATGCAAAATAACTACCACTCACTGTGATAGATTCAAAGCAAAGGTTTACAAGGTTCACAAGGTTGATTTAAATTTTCTGAGTTGCATGATGAGCCCCGAGGTTCAGTGTTGAACCTGGTAGCTCTGATACCATATGTAACAACCTATCCAGACTACGGTTTTAAAAATTCAACTATTTTTCGGTTTCAGCCGAAGCACAACTAACTTGTTTTCATTCTAGGGTTTCCAAATGGTTTCAACTGTTCACTTTAAATTTCCAACTAACTTCCAAGTTTTCAGTTTCAGCTGAAAGGTAACATCTAACTGTTTCCATCAATCGTCACACAGAAGATTTAAACTAAAAAACTGTCAAACTAGGGTTCCCATTTAACCAATATATGAACTAAGGAAAGGAAATAGCTTCTCTTTGTTCATTAACTAATTTCAGATCTTTCATTTCAGCTGAATGATACAAGTAACTGTCTAACTAATTAATTGTAAATACTTACATTTAACATACAAGAACATCATTCATTGCATAAATGAAAGTAAGCTTAAATAGCATTGCATGTACCTGGATTTACGAGTGAGGAAGAAATACAATTGACAGCATCATCTTGTTTTTATACTTGGCTTCTTTAGCGATGAGGGAAAGAGAATTATCATCAGGGGCTTTACCGCCCAACCAAGACCTACTGGTCTCCCAAGTTTCTTCAACTGAAGTACCCGCCCTTCACGAGGGTAATCAACATGGATCAAATTATCATGTCTCTGAGCCTGGTGTCCATGATTCCTATACTGTTGGTCGATCCCTCCTCTGTAGGTTCCTCCTATCCAGAAGGATCATTCTGACCTAGTATATCTGGATCATGGAAGCTGACTTTGCCTAACTGGCATCTACCTTGGCCAAGGATTTTCAATGCTCTGGCACCACTGTGCCGATATCTCTGACACTACTGTGTCGATGTCTCTGGCACTACTGTTCCGTCAGCACACTCACCCTTGCTCGGCATGACAACTCTCAAGATTAAGTTGTAATTTATACTAGCAATTTTAATTACCATTTCTTCTTAGTTCGAGGTTATAATTTAACCATTAAGTTTCATTCATAATAAAGGAGATTCATAGGCATTAAGGGTTTTCAAGTCTCTCATATTTATCTCATAAAAGACTCAGAGAGCAATAATATGCACTAACCGACTTCCAACTAGAAGAAAGAGAATTTGGTTTAACCAAAAAGATAAAGTTCTTAGATGATTTCCAAATGGTTCAAACTGAACCCATATTCAAAATCTTTTCACTTATTTTAGGCTAATGTCTTATTGTAATCATAGAGCTGAAGAGACTAGGCACATAGTTATTCTCTTCTTATTTTAAATATCTGTTGATTACTTAATGCTTTTACTGAAGAATTAAAGACACAAGGCTCTTAGCTTTCTGCATCTTACCAGCTGTTATATATATATATCTAGATTCATATCAACAAATCATCCACAATTAGGATCCATCAAGATTTCCAGAATGAACAGGTACTTCACTATTCAACCGTTAAAGCTTTAGAATAGAGAAGAGGGAAAAGTTTTGGGTATATACAAGCACGAGTTACGATGGCCAGAGGATAATTCCATCCCATTCAGATTCTTATCATTTCTCTTCTCTTGGGTTCATAACCTTAGGATTCTTTGTTTATTATCATGATTTAGATCTAATCATAAAATAAGATTATTTGATGACTTAAAGGAAAGAGAAGGTAAGAACGTAGTTTAATTTACGTGTTCACCAAACTCCCATCTTTTAAAGACAGGTTAAGATCACGGTAAAGAAGGTTTACCTAACCAGATCAGACCAGTGTGAGTGATGTGAGTCTTGAGTAAGGCAGAGTAGTTAATGCACTTGGTATGACTTTGTTATACTCAAAGTTCAGGTGATTGGAATTCTAAATTAAGAGACTTCACAGATTGAACATGAAGAAGAGTCCAAAACCTCCACAAGATCATCAAAACAGAGGATCAAGGTTTGCGAATTAGATCCTTAAACCGACAGGAAGAAATAAATAAGAAATTTGATGAGAATCTGCCTTCAGGGTCGGCTTTGATTCCAAACCCAACGAGGCTAAAGATTATATACAAGAAATTAGGTGTCAACCCAACGTATTCAACAAAGAATAACTAATTCGATTTAAATCATACACATGTATTTTCGTTGCCAACTGAATGTTATTCGACAAAGATATGGAGCAATGTGAATTTAAGTCTCATACACAAAAGAAAGATATGTTTACTTGCCTTCAAAGAATTGGTGAAACCCCAAGCTTGAAAAAGATCTCTACGCGCCACAGACAATACCCGTACAAGGAGAGGCATAAGGAAATTCTTCCTCAAGACTGATCGAAGGACACCACTGAAATTCCACGATATCAAGAAGCAGAGATTGGAATGCAAGATACTTGCTAATAGCGCCTCACTTAAAGCAATTCAAATTCAATTCTCTGATAAAAGAATGCGGCTTGAAAACTCTGGATGGTAAAAGGAAACTAAGCAAGTTCGTTGCTAAATGGAACAAGGGACGGAAGTGAAAGAAACGGATTCGGTTAAAGATTTATAGGACAGAGGCAGAGATTCGAGATTTGTAATGAAAGATTATAATAATAGTGGATATGGATTGAAGGACTAGCTCAAACGATTAACTACTGAGAAAAGCAAGAGCACTGGGTTTTTTTTTCCCCCCCAACTCCCCAAATCCAAAATTCCATGAAAAAGAATGCCCTCCCGCTTTCTCCTGTCTCCCCCCTTTCTAGAAGATTCCTCCACTCAACTATATGAAATGCTTCTTCTTCCCACGCCCCATCCCTTCGTCTGCCGCTCTAGGACGTTTCAAGAAGGGAGATGGTGCGAGAGTGTAAGAGATTTCTTCATAACTCCGATTTCCCCCGAGAATTCAAAATAATTCCATTTAATTATAACCATTCGATGCCAATATTTAATATCTACAAGTATTAAATTAATATTCAATCATAGTTCGCTCCTCTTCTAATTAATTATTTATTATAGCATTATAAATCAATTTGCAATTCTCTTAAAAAATAATTAAAGATTAATATATGTATATATATTTAAAATTAACTTATAGAGTAATTAATTACTTTATATTATTTATGGCCAAGTTACGATTTAGATATTTGTCATACACCGGCTCGAGATAGACAATAAAATTGATCCATTGTTAATGGTGTCCTCTCCCTGATGATATTCCCCTTTCCCTCATGACGGCGGCAAATCCTGCATCCACTGACAAGGACTGGGGTTAGATCGTTCTCAACGGCTAAATAATATGCATTTAAATTTAATCTCATGATCTCATACGAAATCAATACTTTCACTTGCAAATAAAGAGTTTGTTAATAATCGCAATTACGACAGAAGTACCAACTATTGCATTCTCAATGTCACAGTCAAATGAAAGTAGTTATTTGCAACTAACATTGTATTCAAAACACATAACCCAACATGTAATCTCGATGTAAGGGATGTGACAACCTCCTCAACTTATAGTAAAAGGGGTGCCATCAACATTTCATTTTTCTTTTCCATGATCATCAATAGAATGTAGTTTAAAAGGATGTTCATGTTTCAAAGACACGAGGCACCATCTTCTACCAAAAACTCTTAGAAAATCAAACAACTACCTTTTTAATATCCTTAGCCATAATACAATATTTCCATCCACCCCACAAATACAACAAATTAAGTTTTGATTCCTCACCTTAAATGTATTATGAGAGAATTTTGTGTTTTGATCTCCCTTTGCCAACCAAGTTTCTTTGATTTATCTTTCTAATAAATCTCTTCTCTACTTAGGATTTTTCCTATTATGGAAGTAGCTCCTTTTCAATTTTGAATTTCTTCTCACATATGTTTTTAAATGAGTTCTTGTTCTATTCCTTTAGCTTCCCTTTAACAATTTAATTTCTTTGTGAAACAAAACATTTAGATTCCTAAGGTATATCTTGTTCTAATAACACCTTTTGATTAATTCTATCAAATCGTCTCTTTTGAACTACATTCATTCAAATTTGAATTGGTGAATTAAGGAGGGTTCATCTTCTAGAATTGATAATATTACAAGGAAACAATCAGATCCTACAATTGGGCATATGAAAGATTCCAATAAGTGTAGGAACTATAGCCCATTTGTAGAATTAAGAAAATAATCCAAACGTTCAACTATGTTGGCGAACTACACACTTTGGTTCATCCATGTGAATGAGCATTTCTTAGGTATCAAGTCCAATAAATTCACCAATATCATAAATCTTGAAAATCCTTTTACGCTTGAGAGGTGTGAGAAAATACTCCCTATTTCTACCCCAAACAAATAATCATGTTAAAATCATCCCCACAACAACCAATTTATAAGGGGAAGCAAGAATAACAAACATGATTTCACTTCAAAGCTTAAGTTTGTCCCCTAAACTCCTGTGGCCGTAAACATTAATCAACAAGAGAGATAGCCTAGACAAAATTATTTATACCTCTAATTTTATCCAATTTAGGGTGGAATGAGAACCTCCACAAAAATGTGAATAGGATGCCAAAGGACCCCCAACCCATTGGTTGCACTAATTGAATCCACCCTAATACACATCCAACATGAACAATAAGGAACAACTTCATTTCTTGCAAATTTAGTTTTATTCCTAAAGTATAATTATATCAGTCAACATGTGATCAATTTGGCACTTGGCCATGAATCCCCCTAACATTCTTGGTGTAGATCTTCATTGCTCCATAAGAGAAGGGACTTCTCCCTTAGACCACCTTGGAAGATAATTTCTTAAGGAATATAGACCTTTTTCTAATGTAGCTTAATCCCTTTTCTATTTGGTTGTTTTCCTACTTCTCTTGCATCCTAAGCTAATGTTGGCCTTGAGCAATCTACATGCTAATTAATTGATGCACCTCATGTCACTAATATCCACAGAATCCTTTGATCAATTCTTGAAGCTCAACTACTCCTCATTGTTCTTCACATTCAAGACCATTCCTTCCTCATTATAGGCTAGTGGATTAAAGGAAATGATAGCAAGTTTTCTTGGTAGCGATCAAGACCAAATTTATTGTTATTTTGGATTTTATTTTTATTTTCTCAGTTCTAGCTGAACTCTCAGTTTTGCTATTATTTTCCTTAGGTACCGAGCATTGAGTCACTTGATAGTTGACTTCCTTACACAATTGACGTCCACTTGGTCATGGCCTCAATAATGCACACAAACGAATTTATTTTCCTCAATCTCCAAACTTTCAATCAAATCCCTAACTGATATGAAATTAGTGATTTGGCTTAGAATTACGTGGATCAAGCCCACCTTTATGAGGGAATATATGCGAGAATTCTTATTGATTAGGTCCTCATTGATCGAATAGATTGTTCCTACGCAAGAATCATTTTTCAATAAACAATTGTTGATCTAGTACTCTAGAATATTGTATTGTTGCATTCCAGATTGAGCATAATTAGGGGAGCATTAGAGAGGATTGAAGTTTGGAATCCGTTCTTGAATGTGAAGGGTGGAATCGCCCACTTTCTATGGTGTGTTCTTTAAAACAAAATACTTATTAGCACTTTTCCAAAATTCACAAGAAAAAGGCCCTTTGGTAAGAATTTCATTGCACCTCTTGCACCCCAAGAGCTGAGGATCAAATCCTCAATTTGGTTTCATGTCCCTTTTCCACTTATCCATCTTCCAATTAGTGCACATTCTAGTAAGGAATTTTCCATATACATGTCATCCAAGTGGAGGATCACTTTGTGTTCATTCGTGCTAGTATTTGTATATTGTGGATTTTGGTACCAAGCCCTTTTTTATAATTAAATCAAAAGAAATAGATTATATTGCATTTAAAGAGATTAAAATTATATGACATATAATGAGGCTCTTTGAGGAAGCAACCTCGTTTGATCTCTCAATATAATGAAATTCTTTAGAATTGTATTTCTTGTTCTCTCCTTTTGCATTCTATCTTTAATTCCTTAGTTATCTTTACTATTTATTTTGCATCCTTTACCTCTTTCTCCCACACCCTCTTTTTTTTATGGTCTCTCATTCTTTTTGTCCCTTTCTTTATCTTTCTTTTCAACTCTTCACTGCTTTCTCTCAATTTTTTCTTCCCTCTTTCTTTTCTTAGTTTGCCTTTTTTTATTTTTCTCACTTTGTACTTTCTTTCTATTGTTTTTCTCTCTTTCTTTTTGTTTTTATGTCTTTCTCCATCTAACTATCTTTCTATTTTTTCATCTCTTTTTTTGTTTGATTTCTGTAATGTTTTCTCTTTATCTTTCTCTCATTTTTAAATTTTTTTCTTGGTTCAATTGTCTCTTTTTTCCAATTTTCTTTTCTATTCTTTCAATCTCAACACCTTTTTAATTTCTTTATATTTTTATTTCATAATCATTCATTTTTCCCCTTATTTGTTTCTTCTTTTCAATGTTTCTCTACATTGCTACTATTTATTTGTTTCTTCTTTCCATCTATTTTTATCTCTTTCTATATGGGTTTGGGCCTTGGACCCTAGAATTTAAGTTTTTGATCTATAAACCTTGATCTATGCCCTAGCCTCGTGGATCGTGGACCCTAGGCTGATAAACATTTATTATATAGCCTAAACACTTAGATCCTAGAACCTTGATTTTTGAAGCCTTGTACTTGTGGACCTTAGACCAAGAAATATTACTATTTACCCTTTACCTTAAACTCGTGGATGAACCCTAATGCTCAGTCTATGCTACTAGATATTTGACATTCGATAATAGAACATGGACATTAGATCCCAATAATCTAGGCCTTAAACCTTGGACCTGAGAGCTTTAAATTTCAATATCGAACCTTGGTTTGTTAGATGATTAGAGCTTGGATCCAAGACCATGTATACTATACTATGGACCCTAGAATTTAAATACTATATTAGAGAAAATAATCATTCCCTAAATATGAGAAATCAAACATTTTATGCTAGATGTTTACCCTAAAACTTGGAGCCTAGACCTTGGGCCCTATCCCTAGATTTACAAATCATGAACCCTTGACCAAGAAACCTATACCATTTATTGTGAACTCTTAAAGCTTGAATTTGGGATCAATAGGACCTTAGCATTATGCACCCTCAACAAGAAACGCATACCCTATACCATAAATCCTTAGACCATTGGCATTAAACCCCTAGATCCTTAATTTTAGACACTAGGATGTGGAGACTATACCCTTTGGACCTAGGTCATTAGGACTTCTCCCTCAAACCATAGACTATGTGCCCTTATATTGTGTCCCTTAATCCTTCACCTTGGAATCCAAGACTTCTTGAACATTACAACTTGAGCACTTAATCTTGGGCCCTAGAATTTTGAATATAGAATGAAAGCATGGACCTAATAGATCAAATCCTTGAAGTCAAACGTTGTTTATAAACACATGATCCTAAAGCCTTTTACCTTGGAAGTTGGATCCTAAACTCTAGAACCTTAACTTTGGACCCATGAACACTATACATGTTCTAGGTTGGATTCATGGACCATGGAGTTTAGATCAAGGAACTATTACTGAATATTGTGATCCCTTAGACTCTATACTTTAAACAATTAGACTTCACACCTTAGACCAAGAAACCTTTGTCATGTGCCTTTGACCATGGACATTAGACCATAGGCCCTAGATCTTTGATACAAGACATCGGATTGTGGATGGTAGACCCATGGAGAACCTAGGTAGACCCATGGAGAACCTAGGCCTCAAATTTGAGAGCTTAGTCCTTGGACCCTATGATCTCTTTCTATCCCTATTATGCCCTTCTTTCATTCCCTTTTTTTGTATTGTATTTATTTATCTCTATTATTCCCCTTTTATCTTCAAGTTTAGATCTCTCTAAATCTTTCTCCCTTTCTAGTTATTTTTTTTGTCTTTCTCTATCTCTCATTCTTTTATTATTTCTTTATTTCTATTACTTGATGCTCTCTCTATCTGCTTCAATCTCTCTTTATTTCTTGAAACCTTTTTTTTCTTCCAATCTATATTTTTTCCCTCTTTGACTTTTTTTTTTTAATATTTGTCTCTCTTTATAATTGTCTTTTTGTTTATCCCTTCTTTCTTATTATTTATTTCTATCCCTATTATGCCTTTCTTTCATTCCCTCTATTTTTGTAGTGTATTTCTTTCTTTATCTTATTTTCTCTCTTTATCTCATAGTTTAGATCTCTTTAGATCTTTTTTTTTTTCTCATTCTTTTCCTTATTTGATGTTTCTCTATCTCTCTTTCTTTTATTTATTTTTTTATTTCTATTGTTTGATGCTCTCTCTACATGTGCTTCTATCTCTTTTTTTTTCTATTTTTTCTTCCAATCTATATTTTCCCTCTTAATCTTTTTTTGTTTTTATCTCTCTTTATAATTGTCTTTTGTTTATCCCTTCTTTCTTACTATTTATTTATGTCTTCAATTCTATTTTTATCACAAATGTTGACTATTCATTTCATTATCTTTATCTTTATATCTCTTCTTTTATTCTTGTTTTTTTTTCCTACATTTTTAATGTTACCTATCTTTTTCTCTATGTTACTGTTTTCATTCATGTATTTTATATTAAATTAAATTTTTATTTTGTATCTATTTCTTTTTTCTTAAATCCTTGATTATTTTCTCATTTTTGTGTCTGTCTTTTTACTTTTTAATCTATCATTTATTTTGTAGTTTTCTCATATTGTCACATTAACACTCTCAATATTTATCGCTTTGATTTCTATTTTACATTTTCTTAGTTTGTGTCTCTCTCTATTTGTATTTATTCTTTGCATATATCTATTTTAAAGAATTTTTGTTTTTTCACCAATATTTTTTTAATTTTTGTTTCCCTCTTTATTTGTCATTTCCTCAGGCACTTTTTGTAATATTTATCTCTATGTTTGGACTTTGAAGTCCGAGTTTACCCGATGCACATGGCTTGTAGGTTGTTGCATACATCCCCAAGGGAGTAGTCTTGCCCTAGTGTAACAGCCCTTATCAACCCCAACTTTTTAGAATGTAGGACCAACTTAAGATGAGTTCAATGTTGGGTTGGATCGCAAAGATACCCTTGAGTCAACAAAAAAAAAATCATACATTTTTGTTGTCTTTAAAAGGGGTTTGGATTGTGATATTTTGATTAATTGAAGGTCAATTTACAAAAAAATTATAATGTGATTTTAGTGTACCTATTGATTGATACACTAACAATTCATTCATATTAAGTAACATAATGTCATTCTTCTCTACCTTTTGGATCAAAGGTGTTTTAAAAGAATTTATATCTCTATGACCTAACTCACCCTTTTTCAACCCCAACTTGATAGAATGTAAGACCAAGGTAAGGCAAATTGGGTGTTGGGTCGAGTCATGAGATACCCTTGAATCAACAAAAAAAAAGAGAGAAGTCAATAACTTTTTTATTATCTTTGAAAGGGTTTGAATTTGAATATTTTGATTAATTGGAGGCCAATTTACAAAAAAATATAATGTGATTTTAGTGTATTTGTTTATTGATACATCAATAATCCATCTGTATTAAGTAACATAGCATCTTCCTCTATCTTTTGAATCAAAAGTGCCTTAGAAGAACTTGTATCCCTGTGACCCAGTTCACCTCTTCTGACCCCAACTTGGCAGAATGTAAGACCAAGGTAAGGTGGGATGGGTGTTGGGCTAGGCTGGAAAAATACATTTGAGTAAACAAAAAAAGAAGAAAGAGATGTTTATACATTTTTATCATTTTTAAAAAGGGCTTGGATTGGAATATTTTGTTTAATTGAAAATCAATTTACAAAAAAATCATAATGTTATTTTAGTGTACCTATTGATTAATACACTAACAATTCATTTGTATTTAGTAACATAGCATCATTCTCCTCTACCTTTGGGATCAAAGGTGTCTTAGAAGAATTTCTATCTCTGTGATCCAACTCACCCATTTCCGATGACAAGGATACCCATAAGTTAACAAAAAAAATGATACCATTTGTATTAAGTAACATAGTATATTTCTCTACCCTTTCTGAGCCCAACTTGGCAAAATGTAAGACCAAGGTAAGGTGAGTTGAGCGTTGGGCTAGGTCGTAGGATACCCTTGAGGCAAAAAAAAATAGAAAGAAAAGTTCATACTTTTTATCGTATTTGAAAGAGGGTTTAGATTGGAATATTTTGATTAAATTGGAGGCCAATTTACAAAAAAAAATCATAATATGATTTTAGTGTACTTATTGATTAATACATTAACAATTCATTCGTATTTAACATCATAGCATCTTTCTCCTCTATCTTTTGGATTAATGGTGTTTTAGAAGCATTTATATCCCTGTCACCCAACTCATCCATTTTCGACCCCAACTTGGCAAAGTGTAAGACCAAGGTAAGGTGAGTTGAGTGTCGGGTCGGGTCACGGGGATACCTCTGAGTTAATAGGAAAAAGTTGATACCATTTCTATTAAGTAACATAACATTTTTCTCCTCTACCCTTTGGATCAAAAGTGTTTTAAAAAAATGTATATCCTTGTGACTTAACTCACCCTTTTTCGACCCCAACTTGGCAGAATGTAAGACCAAGGTAAGGCGGATTGGGCGTTGAGATGGGTCGCAGGGATACCCATGAGTCAACCAAAACAAAGAAGAAGAAAAAAATTTATATCTTTTTATTTTTTTGAAAGGTGTTTGATTGAAATATTTTGTTTAATTGGAAGTCAATTTACAAAAAAAATCATAATTTGATTAATACACTAATTCATTTGTATTTAGTAACATAGCTCCCTTCTCTACCTTTTGGATCAAATGTGTCTTAGAAGAATTTTTATCCATGTGATTTTGCTCACTCATTTTTGACCCCAACTTGGCAAAATGTAAGACCAAGATAAGGCGAGTTGGGTGTTTGGTCGAATCACAGGGATAACCCCAAGTCAACAAAAAAAAGGATACCATTTGTATTAAGTAACATAATATCATTTTCTACCCTTTGTATCAAAATTGTTTTAGAAGAATTATTATCCTTGTGACCCAACTCACCCCTTTTTTATCCCAACTTGGAAAAATGTGAAACCAAAATAAAGCGGGTTGGGTGTTGGGTTGGGCCGCATGGATACCTTTGAGTAAAAAATAGAAAGAAAAATTTATACATTTTTATCATTTTTGAAAAGGGTTTAAATTGTAATATTTTGATTAATTGGAGATAAATTTACAAGAAAAAATCATAATGTGATTTTAGTGTACTTACTGATTAATATACTAATAATTCATTCATATCAATAACACACCATCCTTATCTGCCTTTTGGATCAATAGTGCCTTAAAATTTCTATCCTTATGACCCAACTCATCCATTTTCGACCTTGACTTGGATAAATGTAAGACTAAGGTAAGGTAGGTTGGGTATTGGGCTGGGTCACGGGGATACCCTTGAGTCAATAGAAAAAAATGGATACCATTTGTACTAAGTAACATAGCATCTTTCTCTTCTACCCTTTGGATTAAAAGTGTCTTGAAGAATTTCTATCCCTCTAATCTAGCTCACCACTTTCAACCCCAACTTGGCAAAATGTAAGACCAATGTAAGGTGGGTTGGGCGTTGAGCTAGGCCGCAGAGATAACCTTGAGTCAACAAAAAAAGAAAATTTTATACCTTTTTATTGTCTTTGAAAGAGGTTTGGATTAAAATATTTTGATTATTGGCACTAGTAGAATTTGGAAAATAAATGACTACGTGACTAACACTAGTAGAATATTGCAAATAAATGACTAATTTGGTCATCTATAAGTGACTAATTTGGTCATTGGGTAAAATCACAACTAAATGACTAAATAAATGACTAATATTAGACAAATAAAACTAACTAAATAAATGATTATTACTCCTCTCTTTTTTTTTCTTTCGAATTTGATCATAATCCATAGAACTTAAGCCCCCTCATGGGACTCCTACCTATGTGGGCCATTTAGCCACCTAGGTTGCTTGGTGAACCAAAAATACCTATTGTGTGAAAGACATTGCCTCTTGGTGCAATCTTAAGGCCTTCACATATTTTATAAAAAAATTTAACATTTACATTCTTTAACTTTGATTTCTCATTATGTTTATGAATCATTAATGTTTTTAACTATGATTTGAAGCTAGTTTGATAAAGATGACTAAATTCTCAATTAAAGTGGATAAATAAATAAAAAAATGAATTGAGGGAGTGGGTGGTATTATAATATAATACAATAATAATATATTAGTATATTTATATTATAATGTATTTAATATTATAATATTATATAATATAATATAATATTATATAGTATTATAATATTATTTAATATTATATAATAATATAATATTATTTAATATTTATATAATAATATAATATATTTAATATTATATAATATTGTATAATATATTTAATATTATTAATAATATCTATTTATTTAATTTCATACCCTAATGGCCGGGCATAGTGGGCGGGCAAATCTTGGCCATAATTTTTAGACTCCTTGCCATAATTTTCATTT
The DNA here is from genome assembly GCA_007258455.2 of Sequoia sempervirens. Taxonomy (NCBI): domain Eukaryota; kingdom Viridiplantae; phylum Streptophyta; class Pinopsida; order Cupressales; family Cupressaceae; genus Sequoia; species Sequoia sempervirens. The sequence continues at coordinate 54,793 of VDFB02310015.1, read as the reverse complement.
TTAACTGATAGGCTTTACCTTTGGACTTGCTAGTCCATAACTCACGCAACCTGCATAGGTCTCATACCCGTTGGCAAACAATCTTTAGATCACTGTAAACATGTCACCTTATACATTCCCTTTGATCACCCTAAGACCACTGCCTCCAATTTCCATAAATGCCCTAGTTTGTTAATAGATCATGGCATCATTGACCTTTGGCATTGAAAGTATGCAAGGTTCAAAAGTTTTACAACACTCCTTGTTTTAACAGGTATGATTCGTGCCTTTCCTTCATTTCAATTTACATCCCTTCTCTATTCATGTTTTTTTCCATTTCGCGTGCTTTTTCTATGGTTTCACATTTTTCATACATGTCCACCAGGCCATTTGCAACTACACCATCTGATAAAATCCCTCTGTTCTTTATGCTTTGATGGATGCCCATACCCTGTTCCAATTCTTCACACACATAAGCCCTTTATTTCCCTTACTCGGGTCATGTTCATGTAGTACCTTAGTTGTATTTGCTTTTGCTTGATCCCTTAGCCACTGGTGTTACTTCCTTTCCTGCCTTAGGTGCATTTACCTTCATCTACATCTTTATTGCTTCCACATGGACATCAATGGGCTTTACCCCTTATGGTAGGCTATGGATCTTCAATGAACAAATCTTACTTTGCCTATGCTCTACCTCACTTTGTTTATGCCCCCATTACTAAAATAGGTTATGTGGGTGATGGTTCTTCAACGACATCAATTGGCTCCAATTCCCCTACTATCTATGGTTATGAAATTTCTAGGTCAAATACAAGGAGGCACAGGTAGGAAGAATGTTGGGAAAAGTTATCCAATCTAGCTTTACACCTGCCAATTACATTTGCTTGAAAGTTTCTAAAGTTTTTTACAAAAAAATCCATTTTTTTCATATCCTACAATCATTGCATTCCATGAGATAACCTCTCTTTGAGGCATTCTATCAAACAGTTCACATGCCTTTTCCCAACTAACCAATATTAAGTAGAGAGTAGTTACATGCTTTATAGGAGTTCATATAGTAGGTATTTATGTTAACAAGCATATTTTGCGAGTTACTCATTTATGTCATTTTGAGCCCTGAGATCACTCTTAACTATAGTTTTCGTGTGATTTTCTTCCACATCATTTACTTGGATGTAAATACATCCTATTTGATTTGTAGTTCTCTGTTGTATATCCATGCTGGTTTAGGCTCCTAGCATTTAGTTAATCTAAATTGAACTCCTAATCTCGCATTTTCTCCTAGAATATTACAAATAATTTGATACGTATACTTTTTCATCGGTTATATTGCATCTCGGAGCACTGAAGCATTTGGATGAACTAGGCACCTCACCTTATCCTAAAATTGTATTTACTCTTATCCTTCAAGAGTATATGCATTTACTTGAGAATTTATGGAGTAATTTTTATTACAACACTTGGATAAGTTGGGTTTTTGGTCCATCAAGATTTGAAGTTCCCAATTACAATTACTGTTAGTAAAAAGTTGGTTTGCACTAACTAATACCATCTATATATATAGGAAAAGATCTAAAGTAATCATAATAGCTGCTTAAAAACTAATGATGTTTCACAACTTTTCTACTTGGTTTCTGAAGTACAAGCATTTACTTTCCTATTACAAAGTGTCTTACATAAAATATTAACTCACAAAGTTAGCTTCATGAATGATTCACTTTAGAGTGGTGCTAGCAGTCTAACTTTGAGTGGATTATAATTTTTCTCTTTGAGGTCTATACAGTTCTTACTATTTGAGGGTTCCCTGTCTGAGAAGTTTTTAAACGAGGGTGATGTTATTGTGTAGACTCAAGAATTCCTTTTTGAATGAATCTTCGGATTACATTTATATAAGCTATCATTACTTGTCCCTTAAGTCTATCTTCTAAAAGTGGCTAGGGATTATAGTAGCAAAAAAATACAGATCTCCAATTGCCCTTTTCACTTTTCTAGATCACTGCAAGAATAGTTTGTGGAAAAAAATTTAATTCTTCAAAAGCTTCTCTTTATTAGGGCTAAAAAACTATGGCAAAGAAAAGTAATAGGTTATCTCCATGAACATCCTCTACACACTATTTTAAGTGTCATATTGGCAGAATGAACCCATACTACACAAGCTACTACCATCATAGGGCCACCAAGCTTACCAGGCCATCCCACAGAATGACAACATAGTAGGACAAACATTTATTCATTTTATATACATATATTTGACAAGATTGTTATCCATAAGGGTTGACCCATTAAGTGGGATTTGCAGCCTCGTTCATGGCCTCACTTATTAGGTGTCACAAGTTTGACAAATACTAAATCTTTGGGTCCTTGTATTTTTATTTACATACATTACTAAATCCTATGATCCATTTTATTTAGAAACCATCTTCCAAACCATTCTCTATGATTCATTTAGTTACTATAAGCATTTTTTATTTCTTCACATAAAATACCTGAATGTTTCATAATTTATTCTTATATTGTTAATATTGTTTGGCCATATGTCCTTTGAGAACAAATTTATGAGTTGTAAATTTTCTCATATATTTGAATTGAGTGAATTTCAATTATACTTTTCCATTACAGTGCTTAAGGCTTTCAGCTCATACTATAATTTTTCTTTAAGAAATGTGAATGCCTAGGTTCAATATACCTTTATGGCATCTCTTATTTATTGAATTTCATTCTTTCTCAAGCCTTATCCTATTTTTGGTAATAAGTGTTCAATTTCACTAGTTTTCTTTCATTACATATTGTAGGCCACAACGAAATTTACCCAAATCAACCATAGAAACAACCCATATCTTAAGATGAAGTTATATGAGCATCAACTAGATTTGTTGAACATTACACATCATCATGTGGGCAGAAGCTCTAAATTCCAAAACAAGAAAGCTAGGTTAAAAACATTGTCAACGACTTAGTCAAGTTGAACCACTATTGCTAAAACTTGTACTACGATCTATAGATCCTACCTTTAATCTACATTGTCTAAGATTGGACAAGAAAATATACAACATTTTAGCACATATTTAAAATTTCAATATGGCCTATTACAATTGTTACTTCTAATCCATCCATCCTTGAAAAGATGATTCCCTTTATAAAAGGGTGTATCATATTGCACACATACCATATTGTGCCAAAAAATGCAGTTTCATGTTGAGACTATGTTTAGATTGTGCAAACCTAAATGCTTCCATGTCTTGAGCCTTCAGAAAACCTTTGGTAAACCCTTTGAATTGTTATAAATAAAACCAAATTCACATGTTAATGTTATGCCTTTGTTGTTTACTAGTGTGGCCCATATTGCTTACCAGTTCCCTTTGTTAATGCTTTCATAAGCCTTGTTCAACGATTGATACATGATAGCTGCTCATAAGCCACTAGATAAGATCCCCTTCATCAAGCTTTTTATTTTTAACCACTGTGCATTAACTCTAAATCCTTGGCCTCACTTAACGCTCTCCATTGATCCACCTGTGAATGAGTACTTTATGAGCTACTACTTCCTCATTGGTTTAACTTTTTTAATGGAAGATCCTCAGCCTAGCACTTGTTGCTCTCAAATTGGACTGTGGCAAATAACTATTGGCCAACAAACAAAATCTCTCCAGTGAGTCATTTTAATCATGCAATCTTATTTTGCTTAATCTGCAGTAACTTAAAGGCAGTCCTCATTAAGGATTCATAGCCATTCTTTTCCTTATGCTAGGTTCCTTGTGACTTATTGAGATGCCTATGATTCCTCTCTACCCTTGCAACTCATGATTTTCATGTGCCCTAGCTATTGTTTTCTTTGCAAGTTGTGACCTCTAGCTCATGATTTGTATCATGAACTCAAAACAGGAATTGGCCTCCACAATTCAACACATTGAACTTGTTTCTGGGTTTTTTATTTATATTTGAATAAAATCAGTAATATTTAAATATTCTGTAAATTCAATTATATACATGTTTTTGAAGACTTTGTACAAATTTATGTATTTTGTAATGTTCAGGAAATGTGCCAAGTTATTGTCGAGCTTCTAAATTTTTTGGGTCAGCTAAGTTATTGCCGAATCCAATTTTTTCAACTATGATTGAGAGTATGAACAAAAATAAATCTTGCCAAGTAATCATAAAAGTTGACATAATTTTGCAGATTTTTATCCTGGAATTGGTTTATTTTTTCACTTCTTGAAGCAAATTTTAGTCTCATCTTCTCTTTCATCTCATCTTTTGGTTTTGATTATGCTTTTTATGGTGGTCATGCACATGTCTAAATACTTTCATGTGTTGTGCTTCATGTTGTTTGTCACGTCTGTGACTAAATGTGCATTTATATGTATTTGTATAATTGCAAAGTTCAGTGTATTGACACAATAACTATCTTTAGGGTCTATACTAGCTGGTTTTAATTGCAGAAAATTGTTAATAAGGTCAACTTTTGTCTATTCTAAAGGCATCAATGTCATATTATTGGGTCTCTGAAGCATATGTTCTGGCAGCGAAAGCTAATTACAAGTCGTTAGTTTTTATTCATCCTTGTTTACTTCAAAGATTTTCATAGGCTAATGTTAGTAATATATTTTAATCTCTATTTCTCAAGATAATTGCCCTAAATTTTAACTTTGCTCAATTTTTCCTTGTAGTCATCATAACTATATATCTTTCTTTGTTGTATCAGGCCCCTACAAAGGATGAGAAGTAAAATAAGGTAAAATCTAGTGGAGTGCTTCCTAATGACTCCATTGGAGCAAAAGAAAACAAACAATTAGGTTATACTCCAAATCATGGGCCTTACTACCCCACTAATAACTATTATGGGTACTACTACCCAGGTAAGTCTTGCACCCTAGATAGATCTCAAATTCAGAAGTTTGTTATTAAATGGAATTTCATTTGGCCTAACGGGTATGTTGTATTTATATGATTTACCCTTAAGTTTTGGGGATTATGTTTTAATGTAACTTCTTGTCGGTATTATTTGCTACACTCTCTGGAATTTAAATTTGTGTCTCAATTCCATTGGTATGCTTTTGATTAGTACTTTATGTTACCCACACTTGATTGGTTTTGGCACTTCTTATCAAGCAATGAAGCACCTATAAAAGAATGGGATGAAGTGTCACGTTTTCCAGGAATGGACGGTCTAGAAGTCGTAATATCCTGTAAGATTTTAGAAGTCTTAATTGTCTCAAAATATTGTTTATCTATCTTATCATGTTACAATTTTGCTTAATTACCTCGAAGTCTTATTTATCTGTCAAACATGTTACAATTTCTGATTTAGGTGTTAGATTTTGTTTACATTTTGTAGTATTCTACAATTTCTCATTTAGGTGTCAAATCTTATTTATTTTTTTGTAGTCTGTTGCAATTACTATTTATGGGGTTGGAGGGGCATGCCTATTTCTTTCTTAGGACATTCACTTATTCATATTGCATTTGTACATGTAGGGAGTTCATTTTAAAAATGGATTTGTTGTATACTACACACTTGGCTATGGCTATCCTCCTCAAACTGCATACAATCCATATAACCCCTATATTCTTGGAGCTATGATGGGAGGTGATGGCCAGTTTATTGGCCAACGACCATATTATAATGGCCCTCCTTATCAACACACAAGATCATCTGGTTATTTCTCACATTCAAAACATCTGAGTTCCCAAGATCCAGGAACATTGGCTGGTGGTCAAACCAATGCCAATGGAAATGGTGGAAGTAATGCAGCCTATAAAACAAATGAGCAAGATGGTTTGAAAAACATTGCTCACTCTGGTGGTGTTCGATCTCAAGGATTCAGGGCCATGAGTCAGGTATTCCCTAGTTTGGAGTGCAAGAACTATGGTAGATGAATTTTTGGCTTTTGTTTTTTAAATGTGGTTAGTATAAGAAATTTAGGATTTTTTCTATACTTATTACTTGTAGGGTAACTATATTTGCATGAAGAATACTAGTTTGCAATAGGCAATATTTTATAATCATAAAATTATGATATCATATCAGAGTATCAGTGAAAAGGTTTATGCAAGTTGGTTTCCAATCTATAATATATTTTTTTGGTTTTGGATCCAACTGAACCAACAGCAAGGGTTGGGTGTAAGAGGTACAGTGTCTCTGAAAGATTCACTTCCATTCAGAAAATAAGTTCCTGGTTTTAATCAAGGGAAATTGATCATACAATATCCCAATAATAACATTGCTTTCAAACCTAATGGACGAGGGAGGGGAAAGTCTTATGGAAAGTCGAATGAAAATTGGAATTTTGATGTTCTGAATGAACAAAACCGTGGTATAGAACAAAGAGCCCTCAAATACCATCAGAAGCTTCAAGAAATAGTGGTAGCAACGGAGCACTGGGAAATGGTGAGGTACATTCAAATTTAACCAATAGGGAGCAAATTTTTTTGTAATAAAGTCCTACAGTGAGGATGATTTTCATTAGAGCATTAAGTATAATGTCTAGGCAAGTATTCCTAATGGCAATAAGAGGTTATATGGGGCATACCAAGAGGCACAAAGCTTATCTAATGAGAATTCTAGGCGCTGTCCAGTTTTTCTTTTTTTCTCAGTAAGTGTGACATTGCCACGTTAGTTTCTAAAGCTACTATAGCAGTATTTATACAACAAACCTTTTAAAAAATCTCCTTTAGAAACATGCTTTTCTTTTTTGCATATTCAAGATTAACAACTGTTTTACTTTTATGACCCAGGGTAATGCAAGTGGTCAATTTTTTGGTTTGGCTGAGATGACTAGTAATGTGGACTTCAACAAAAGTATGGACTTCTGGCAACAAGATAAGTGGAATGGATTTTTTCCAATAAAGTGGTATATAATTAAAGATATTCCAAATTCTCAGTTCTGAAAAATTATTCTAGAAAACAATGAGAACAAGCCTATGACCAATAGAAGAGACACACAAGAGGTAGCTCACTTTGGCTTACATGTTTGTATGTTTTAGTTCCTTTTGGTCCAATTGAAGCCTTTCTGCTATTGTCTGTGATTAAAATACTTTTTGTTTGATTGGTAAATCCTTTGTTGGTTGTCCTTTGGCTTATATGCCATGACTGAGGGTTATCTCTTCTATCAAATTCACCCATGATCTTGCACCTGTACTTGTTGAAGTATGCTACTTCCATAATTTGATGTGTTAATTTACCCAATTTAACATTTAATATTTGAATTTTTAAGAATTTAATGTCTCCTTCGGATTTGAACAAGGGTTCTATGATGATAGCCTTCATTTTATCTGACAGAATGCATAATAATTCTTTCACCTTGATTGAGTTGCCACTGATTTGAAGTATCTGTCTGTACTATTGATTATTATTTGTGTTTATTTGAAGTTTATTTTGTACATTCATGGTGGAGCTAATTGCATGTTCTTTCAAAGCTAACATTTTCCCATTGTTTGTATACACAGATCAAGTTCTCATAGGGCATTGAGATGCTAAAGATCTTCAAGAATTATTCATCAAAAACTTCAATTCTTGATGATTTCACTTACTATGAAGCTCATCTAAAGGAAATGAAGGAAAATAAATTGAAGCAGCAAGTTCAACCACAACCAGTACGGCTATTTTAAAAGTGATGTTTCATAATTAATCTGTGGAGATTGATCTAGATTATAACCTTTTATTTTTTGAATAGTTTTAAATGTCACATTCTTCTTTTTTGCAGCCCGTTGTTCGTATTGGTACCTTAGCCCAGAAGCCGACTATAGATGGCACTATGTCCAAGAGATCTAATATGAAGGTTACAGAAGTTCGGTTGCCAGTGCCTACTGCAAATGGTAATAAGTTTTTTGACTCGAATGATTTAATGAAAGTTGATTCAAGTCACTTTGATGAAAAGAAGGAAGCAGTTAAGTCTTTAGGTGGTGAACCAAAGAAAAATGATTCAGAAGAAATGTGTATCAAGGGCTCGAGTTTTTGAACAATGAAAACCTGAAGACATTGTGTCTTCAGTTCTAAGCTATAAATATAAAATGGTTGGATTGACCATTATATCAAACTAACACAGTCCCTTCAGCTAGTTTTTCAACAATATATATCCAATGCTGGGTTTATTATGACTTCTTCGCTGAGTAGTCTAAAATCATCTAAAAAAAGTTAATACGAATCTTGTGCATCAAGGCATCACCTATGTGTTGCAATGATTGTTTTTCTCATGTTGATAATATGGAAATTTGTATAATTTTGGCCTTGTTGAGTTCCTTCTGGGGCTTTTTGTTCTCCACTTTGTGGGTTTAGGTCTCTCCTTAGGTGTGGAATTTTTCATGCATTTGTTGATCACCTCCTTCAGGTGCAGTTTCATTGATTAATTGATTATTTATTTGTTCTATCAACATTATTGCTAAAACTTATCAAACACAACATATTAAAACATAACTATTCTATCACTTTTGGTAGGAACTTCGCTGCCCTACCGCTCTTGTTTACTTTTGAATTCCATTTGAAAATATTTTTTAGCGGGTGAAAAAGGGTGGGCAAATTGGGGTGGGTAAATTTTCATTTTAATAAACATACTCTAAAACCCTCGTCGAAACCTTTTTTTGTAGGCTGCAACTGCTACAGCTCAACTCACCAAATGGAGAAGTGAAAGGTCACTATTAGCAAGCAAGTGTGACTGGGGGAGTTGTCTACAACTCATTTTTTTTGGATTTTGCAGTTAGAATACCCGAGAATGGCGTTGGACAAAGGGAAGCATTTATTTATTTGTTTGTTTTTTCTTTTTAACTCTGCAAGTCTTTTCATGGCCATCCAGCCTTGTAATGTTAACTGCATAGGGAGAAGGATGTCGAAATGTTAAAACCTAAATGTGCTCATTATTAGGATCTTGGTCGTAATTTTCATTATAATAAACATACTCTAAAACCCTCGTCGAAACCTTATTTGTAGGTTGTAGCTCACCGAATTGGAGAAGAGATTTAGCTAAATACCACAAACTTTTCTAGCGTCCTCTCTTCCTGCAATAAAATGAGAGTTTTGGAATAGGGTATGTACATCCATTATGAATAGCACAACATGGATTACTATTCTCAACAGTTATTACAAAATTTCCTTCACCTGTTGACTGTAGCAAGGGCACTGTGTTATCATTCTTGTTTGTATAAGCCATGTGACCCGTGAAAGTTATGACAAGAAGATTAGCTGTAATGGAAAAGGTCCAAAATCCCCAGTTCAATGTGGTGACCATTTCCAATGAAATAATACAAAGAGATAAACAAAAAGTCCTAAATCTCTTGTGCGACAACCAACACTACAACAAAGACACAAGAATACAAATGTTTGCATCTCATATAAAAGACTGTTGTTGTTTTAAAATTAAATGCTAGGTTAGCTTCAATGTACTACCAGCATAGCAACAGCCTAAAGTCATGTTATTTTTCACCCATGTAATACATAGATGGTAGAAACAAAATGAAAAGAAAAGTCAAATACCCATGTTAAATTTCCCAAGAAGTCATGCAAAAGCTAACTATTTTTTTCCTACACTTGCTCTTTACTAGCATTTGGCCCAAAAAAGGAACAAAAATGTCGAGTATGCCAGCCTCATAGATTGTTGGTAGATTTACATTAATGGAACCTCCCACAAACTATAAATAATTTGCTACTTGAGCCCGAGTTATCAGCTACAATAGAGAAAGCTAAAAGCTTAAGCTAGTAAACATGCCTCAAAGCAACAATAACAAATCCAGGTTTGACAACAGGTATGCGATGAGATGAAGTTGATAACCATTTTCATATGAAAACCACTACCCTATTAACTACGCAATTGTTACAGTGTTAAAGAACTTTATAAAAATGCATCAAAGAAGCTAGATTCAAGCATACCCAGTTCCATCAACATAGGTTTTAGCTTAGCGTTTACATACAATGGCATGAAAAGTTCCATCTTAATCAGATTTAACATGTATCAAAAGGCATCCAAAAGACTTGAGGTGTCAATCCCTAAGTTTTTGCACCATGTGCTTTGGCTACATTGGGAAATTAGCATGCATGTTTCAATGATGTGTTTAACATGGGTGAAACTATCAGCATCGACCCTTCCATACATTTAACTTGGGTACATTGCTAAGCATCAATTTAAGTGTCTTTACTCTCATTTAATCCAGGTTGTAGATGTGGCTCTTAGCATATATAATGTTTCGTCACTCTCATTAGTCTGTATAAAAGCCTTGAATTATGAAATGAAATTCATTGAATGCATAACAGTTACCTATAATTTTAGTGCATAACAATGAGAGAGAGACTGATAGTTTAGTCACCATGCCATGCTTCCATATTTTACATACATTTCTAAAATCCAACTGAATCATCATCTATCACCAGTACCACAAAAGGGCTAATCCAATATGTAATCATGTTTATTTGGTGAATGTGTAGGGCTAATGGGGTAAGAATGGACAATCTTAACAGATTGGTTACTCCACCTAAAGCATCAAACAAGAGTAAAAAATTGTTTGTTGGGTAAAGTTGTGATATCATGTTTATATTTACTTGTTGCTTTCTTTTTCCTTGACTTTCCAGTGTTCAAACTTATTGTCTTCCTCTTAAACCATTTTCCTTGAATTAAAAATCTGGAGAAATAGAAGTGTGTAGCAGATTTTATACAAGTCAGTTTTTCCTTTTATCAAACTGCTTGGAATAGATAATAGAAGATCAAATGCACAAAAAAATTGACTTGTATCAATGTGGCTATATACTGTTGTACTAGGGAAACAACATAATGATTTTTCCTATTGCTGAAGGTTAAAAAACATCCCCATTTCATCATTAAGTACATACAATCTGCCTTTCACTGCAATGTCTAAGTGTCTTGTTTATGGCAAGCTCCAAAAGAGATGAATGGAAGCACAAACTGCATCGGTTATAGAAATATTCATAATGGAGGACAACGCTTTCAAACTGAAGTATATGAGCTACTTTCTCCTTTTTCAGACATGTCCTCAAATGGACAAAAAACACTGAAGGACATGCAAGCTACAAGCAATAGATGGTTGATCTAAACACTAAGATTGCAATATTTTTTAATCAATCCTCTCTATTATAGAAAGTAAGTTTTGTGGATTTTTTTAGCCGATAGGCTATATATAGTGTGAGATTTGTGTCGATACCTATCTCACGCCGGCATACAATTAGTGGTTTGCGGTGAAACAACTGATTTTCATTTTCCGTCATCAAATCTTCGAATCATATATGATTTTTATAGATCTTATCTCCTGACTGCACACATGAAAACAAATATTAGTAGGTGTTATCCCCATCGCTTTATTCATTGCTGCATTTTTTGGCCCTAAAACTCTGATAATATCAAATCCACTTTGCCTTTACTGTGACTAGATTGAAGCAACAATTGTAGGGAAATTGGTTTTGGTTGGTCTGATTTTTAAAAACTCTACTTTGGTAAGGCTTCGTAAACTTTTCGTGCAAATTCTGCCCATTTTTTCTTATCGGATTGTTGACAGTACAACACAATTTGTGTAGAATCTTGAGGTAAGTCACTTGCCTTGGTCTCAGTGAGTTTTATTTTTGAGAATCCATTAGCAGCCATCATCATTTATATTTGGGATTCAACTGTTGTTGATTTCCAAAGCGCCATTTGAGCAAAAGCAAGAATTTGCAAGTATTTATTTCTCAAGTTTTCATTTGGTTTTTTAAGGATTCCGAGCTATTATCTTCTCTAGAGGTCTTACCGTGAAAAGTTGTCTTTATACATTTCAGGGTAAGCCATTGCATAAATACTTCTTAATATTCATTTGGTAATTTTGGGTCATCATCTCTGGACATGATATCAGCATACTACTACAATTACACACTTCTATTCTCTCCCCAGGTTGTTGCAGTGGCCAATTCAACATGAGTGAGGATTTGAGGTTTGGTCTCCTTTGTGAGAGTTCATCCGTTTAACTATTACACCACAACTAAGACATTAAAATTTGTTTATTTTCTACTCAGGCTTTTGAATTGCAAGTAACTTTTTAGGATCATCCTTTTGTAATGGGCTTCCTATAGTTTTATCTGTAAAATTTTGTTATTATCATGTTTTTCCTACTATAGATAACTAGGGCTAGATTGACAAAAAATGAGGGAAGGTTCCAGCCCTTCGGGAAGCCCCTTGTAATGAACCGGACCAAATTTTTTTTTGTTTTTTCACAAATGATTACAATGCAACACGCACCCGTTAAGGTTAGCATAAACCAGAACGATGCAGAAAGTAACTCTAACCAGGATGTACACCAGGATCCCGATGCGGGCAAGGTGTGAGCATTGGTCAGAGGATCTCAAAGTAAATGCTGAACAAGAACTCTAACCAGAGATGCGCCGGTGAACGACGAGCATTCGGTCAGAGGATCCCTATCTATTGCAATACTGAAAAATGTAGCTCAACACCAAGTATGTGCTACTCAATCCGTGATGGATCAGAGGCGACCATATGGCGGAGACTTAGGAAATTACAATGCAAGAAAGTAAAAGGCGGCAAGCTAGCCTCTTCCACTTCTTCAGTGGGAATTACAATTTAGAGAAATGAGATATAAGATTGGAATGCTGATAGTACTACTAACAGCTTACAATAAGATAGAAAATACTCATAAACAGAAATGTTATGTCTTTCCAAGCTGCATATGATTAGTAAGCATTCACAATATCAAACTTGATGTCCAATACTTGAATCTCAACCAAGGAACAACTATCTTAAATCTGCTGTATCAGACCTGCACATAGAACGATGAAAATCTGCAACAATATATCCACTTAAATGTTCATAACTTGCTCAAATCACATCCTATTGACACCAGACGAAGTGCAGATTGCTTATATGATGAAGGCGCCCAATGTGAAAGCTCAAAACCACTCTAAATAACTCTCATTGATTTGCACACATACCAAGACACCCCCTAAATGGTACGGCCCAGCAGCAAGGGCGATTTTTACTCAATAAAAATAAAGACTCACAATTAAAATCTGAAAGTTAGCTAGAAAGGTCGCCCTATATTGGCAAACAGATAGATGCAATACCCAGAATGATAACATTTTTATTTTCTGACTTGTGAGCAATTCTTACATTCTTCAATGACATTCAGCAACATCAGAAATATGACAAAAACACAAACTAGAACTCCAAAATGCAAACCACACAACTGAAATATGAAATCACTCAACTACAAGCTAACCTCTCAACTAGTTGCTATCTTTCAAGCAAGAAGATGAGCCAATGCTAGGAGGTGTGCTTTCCTCGAAGCGAGTGCCTGAAATCAATCCAGCAGCATAACGGTGTAGTAGACAGAAGATGCCAAATGAAGAGCTGAGGCCTGATTAAATAGAAGTGAGAGAAACATCTAGAAGCTTCCAGAGGGCGCCCCAAAACCCTAATTTCGAATTCCACTTTTCCCTCCAAAAGAAGGCGTCCTTTTTCCTCCACAAAATATTTCACTTTTTAAAATAAACTTCATTTCTCAAAAGGGGCGTCCATTTCAAGGTCTCAAAAATTTGACATTAAAAAATATAATTTATCATCTTATGACGCCTAGACCCTCAAAGTCCCCTTTTTTAAAAACAACTTAAAGTTGCACTGCTAGGCAAAAGGGGTATAATATTAAAATAATAATATTATAATAAAATACTTATCTCTCCACTGAAAATTGCGCCCAAGGCCAAGAATTGAAGTGCCAGCTGAAACAACTGCAGAAGAAGCCCAACTGAACTGAACCCAAACTGTCCACTGCCAAAAATAGAATTTACTAAAAATAGTAAATTCGCGAAGTTGCCCGGAATGCCAAACTGAACACACCACTGCGAAGCTCTCTGAAAACCCAGAAAGAATCCGCAAACAGAATCCCCGAACTCCAAGCAAGACCCCTCCAAATTAGGAAACCCTAATTTCACCATCCGCACAGCCTACGGGTCTCCGGAATAGGCCAACGGTCAACAGAAATGATCACTGCTGAGAAGGGGACATTACAGTCCGCCCTCCCCAAGATTGCTTGCCCTCAAGCAATCGCAAGTCTGGATGCTGTAGAATCTCCTCATCCTCCCAAGTAGCATCCTCCAATGGTAAATTCTTCCACTTTACCAAATACTCTTTGATTGTTCTCCTCCTCAAGGAACGCTCTCTGAAATCAATAATCTGTTCTGGAACCAAAGTCAACTGCCCTTCTTCATCCAAAGGAGGTAACTGTGATGAAGCCACAACGTTGTGTCCAAGTGCCTTTTTGAGGCGAGACACATGGAAGACATTGTGGACCTTACTACTCGAAGGTAGTTCCAACTCATAGGCCACCGCTCCAACCTTCCTAACAACCTTGAATGGTCCATAGAAGCGTGGTTTCAGCTTCTCAGCTCCACTCTTCTTAAGTGTAGACTGTCTGTAGGGCTGAAGCCGAAGATATACCATGTCACCAACATCAAATGAGCGCTCAACACGCTGCTGATCAGCGTACATCTTTTGCTGATTTTGTGCCATTTGAAGGTTGTCTTTCAAAGATTTCAAAACATCTTGGCTCTGCTGCAACCAATCCTTGGCTTGAGGAGCCTTGCTATCGCCAAACACCAAATCAGCAAAGCTTGGAGCCTCGTAACCATAGAGGGCCATGAATGGAGACATCTTTATTGACATGTGGAAAGATGAATTGTAGCAATATTCTCCCAAGTGGAGCCATTTTACCCATGCTCTTTGCTGTTCCGAGACATAATTTCTGAGATAGCCCTCCAACCACTTGTTCACAATCTCCGTTTGACCATCCGTTTGTGGGTGATAGCTAGTGCTTGGAGTAAGCACCGTACCACTCATTCTAAAAATTTCCTGCCAAAAGGTGCTTAGGAACTTGCTGTCCCTATCACTCACAATATTTTTAGGCAACCCATGCAGTCTAAACACTTCATGGAAGAACAAATCTGCAACTTGAGCTGCTGTAAATGTGCTTGTGATGGCAAAGAAATGAGAGAATTTGGTCAATCTGTCCACTACAACATAAATACAGTCTTTGCCTTGAGCCCTAGGCAACCCGGTGATGAAATCCATAGAAATACTCTCCCATTTTTGATTTGGAATGGGAAGTGGCTGCAGTAGACCAGCTGGAAGAGAGTGCTCATTTTTATTCATTTGACAAGTACTACACTCCTTGATGTGACGCTGAACATCATCTTTCAACCCCTTCCAAGAGAATCTCTCTCGAATCTGCTTGTATGTCTTGAAGTACCCTTGGTGACCAGCAAGTGGACTGTCATGGAAAGTCACCAAAATCTTCTTAAGTTTAGAATCAGCCACTAAGAAGATTCTTCCCTTGTAGTGGATCAATCCATCAACTACCTTGTACCTTTCATCATGAAAAGTACCTTCAATAACGCTGGTTGCAAACTGATTTTTGGCATAATCAGCAAGCAACAACTCCTTCCAATCAGCATTAAGCTCACACAATGAGCTCAAGTGAGGCCTTCTGGACAAAGCATCAGCCACAATGTTATTCTTCCCTTTGACATACTCAATGTCAAAATCGTAAGCTTGTAGCTTACTCGCCCACTTCTGCTGTCTCTCATTCAAGTCCTTCTGATGCATAAAGTGCTTGAGACTGTTGTGATCAGTTTTGACCACAAATTTACTCCCCACCAGATACTGTCTGAACTTGGCTAATGCGTGCATGATTGCAAGCATTTCTTTATCATAGATAGAATAGGTCCTTTCAACCCCTCTTAATTTTCTGCTTTCAAATACAATTGGATGCTTCTCTTGCATCAAAACAGCCCCAATACCTTCTCTTGATGCATCACACTGTAACTCAAAGGGTTTGGAGAAATCTGGTATGGCCAATACAGGACAAGAACTCATGATCCTCTTGAACTTATCAAACACACTCTGAGCTTTTTCCGACCACATGAAAGCCCCCTTTTTAGTGAGGTCAGTAAGAGGAGCAGCACTTTGAGAATACCCCTTTACGAACCTTCTATAGAAGCCACAAAGACCCAAGAATCCCTTCAAATGAGTCAGATTTTCTGGAGGTGGCCAATCTACTATAGCCTTGATCTTTTCTGGATCAACCTTCACCCCTTCAGCGCTGATTATGTGGCCAAGGTAGAGCAGCTCCTTCATTCCAAATTCACATTTGGACTCTTTTGCAAACAAACTTTCTGATTCAAGAATGCTAAGCACTTCCTCCAAGTGCTTGAGATGTTCCTCCCACGTCTTGCTGAAGATGAGAATATCATCAAAGAAAATTAACACAAATTTCCTCAACTATTTCTGGAAGACTCTGTTCATGCAAGACTGGAAAGTGGCTGGAGCATTAGTCAAGCCAAAGGGCATGACTAGGAACTCGAAATGACCATAGTGGCATCTGAATGCCGTCTTCTCAACATCTGAGCCCCTCATCCGGATTTGATAGTAACCCGATCTCAAATCAATTTTGGAGAAGAATTTAGCACCATGTAGCTCATCAATGAGCTCATCGATCCGAGGAATAGGATACCAACTTTTTATTGTGCTTTGATTCAAGGCACGATAATCTACACACATGCGGATGGTGCCGTCTTTCTTCTTCACAAGAACCACAGCTGAAGCGAAGGGACTCTTGCTAGGGAGAATGAAGCCCATCTCCAGGAGTTCTCTTATGTTCTTCTCAATTTCGTCCTTCTGCTTCTTAGGATATCTATACGGTGTTGTAATGACTGGTTTGGCCCCTTCCTTAAGTTCAATAATATGCTCAGCACCTCTTTCTGGTGGTGGCCCAGGTGGTAGATCAGCAAACACCTTACTCCTTTTGGTGAGTATGGATTGAATATCAGGAGGATATTCCCTCTTGGTCTCAACTGGACTGGCAGGAAGAACCATGCATTCCGCAGCCCACTCCACTTGGTCATGTCTAATCAACCTTTCCATCCTTTTGAAAGAAACTATACGAGGACCACCATTAGACATTCCTCTCAAAACAACTCTCTTACCATCAGATTGGAACTTGAGCTCCATGGTTTGTAGGTTGAGAGAGATTTCACCAAGTGAGCGTAACCATTGTATGCCCAAGACTGCATCTGTGTCACCAATAGTAACCACATAGAAGTCATCTTTGACTTCATAGTTTCCCAACTGCAAGGACATGTTAGGAACTCTTCGTGTGCATGAAATGTGAAACCCATCAGCCACCATGACTTTGAAGCCTTCAAATTCTTCAGTTTTGAGACCTCTCTTTGCAACCACACCTTCATCAATGAAGTTATGCGTTGCACCAGTATCAATTAATGCAACAATACGATGGCCTCCAACTCCACCACGAACCTTGAAAGATTCGTTCTTTTGGAAACTAGAGAGTTGGGCAATAGGGCCCCCAACTCCTTGTTCATGATCGGACTCTTCTGTGGCTCTTTCATCCTCGCTGTCCCCAAAATAAGACTGCTGATCAGACATATCAGATGCTGATTCATAATCAGAATAGGTTCCCATTTGATTATAACGCCCTCTTCCAGGACATCTATGGCCTTTAGTCCAAGGCTCTAAACATGTGTAACACTTGCCCTCCTTTCTGAGCTGTTCACGTTGCTCTTCAGTCAATTTAGGTGGGAACTTCTTGTGCTGATTAGAAGAATGTCTTTTATCCTTATCCCTCTTATGGCCAAAAGGCTTAGGCGGAAATTTAGGCCTAGGGGCTGATAACTCCATACTACGAGCCTTCTTGATTGCCTCATCAAGACTTGGTGGATCGAAAGCTTTAACCCATCCTTTCAAGGGTTCAACCAAACCTTCAGAAAACAACACAACCAATCTTCTTTCGGTGATGTTGGGCACCATCACAGAAAGTCTCTGGAAATCAGCAATGTAAGAATCCAAGGAGCCATGCTGTTTGAGTTGTGCAAGCTCGCGAAACCTTACTTCAGGATCCTTAGTGTCGAACCTTTCAATCAGCTTGTTGGTGAATTCTCCATAGGTTCGAATAAGGTTATGGCCAAGAGTGACCAAACCATGGTACCACCACTCATGGGCAGCTCCCTCCAAATGAAGCGTTGCAAACTTGATGGCATCTTCTTCTGGCATGGGACGAAGTGAAAGGTAGTTGTCTAACTTCTGAACCCATGATCTTGCTGAACACGTATCACTTCCATCGAAGTGAGCCAATGTTACCTTTCCTAAGGCTTGATGAAAATCTGTTCTAGGAGCCATATAAGCTCGGTTATCAACTCTTCTTCCGTGTCTTCTGTCCCTCTGATTCAAGAATTGATCAAAGGACCATTGGTTCCTAAGATCAGGAGGTAGGGTAGCATACTCCATATAGGCTTGTCTGGCATCGTCTACCAAGGGAATGGGAGCTTCAACTGGTTGTTCTTCTCTTGGAGTGAATGTAGGAAAGAGCGGTCTAGAGGCTGATCCGCTAGAGATGGCATCATGCTGTCCAATAGTTCTACTACCTCCATTACCATTGTTTCCATTATTCCCATTGTTTCCATTGACACCACTGCTTTCTCCTGTAGCATGGTTTTGATTCGGAATATGGTTCTGAGTAGCTTGCTGATCCATTTTAGCAAGTAATCGAGACATCATCTCAATCATCCCATCAAACTTCTTTTCCATCCTTGCATCCTTCTCTTCCATGGCTGTCCTAAGATTGTCTGACATGTTCTCAACTGTTTTACCCGTATCCACTGCTATTCCTGTTTCTCTCAAAGCCTCTGAAAAAGTATCTGCTTCTGGCACTGACGGAAGCTGTATCTGTTGTCTTCTGGCCTGACCTCTGGTGAAGTATCTGCAATCACTGTCACTCATCTGACCACTGAATCACTGTTGGGCACAGGTTGGCAGAATCATGGCTCTGATACCACTGTAATGAACCGGACCAATTTTTTTTTTGTTTTTTCATAAAAGATTACAATGCAACATGCACCCGTTAAGGTTAGCATAAACCCAAACGATGCAGAAAGTAACTCTAACCAGAATGTACACCAGGATCCCGATGCGGGCAAGGTGTGAGCATTGGTCAGAGGATCTCAAAGTAAATGCTGAACAAGAACTCTAACCAGAGATGCGCCGGTGAACGACGAGCATTCGGTCAGAGGATCCCTATCTATTGCAATACTGAAAAATGTAGCTCAACACCAAGTATGTGCTACTCAATCCGTGATGGATCAGAGGCGACCATATGGCAGAGACTTAGGAAATTACAATGCAAGAAAGTAAAAGGCGGCAAGCCAGCCTCTTCCACTTCTTCAGTGGGAATTACAATTTAGAGAAATGAGATATAAGATTGGAATGCTGATAGTACTACTAACAGCTTACAATAAGATAGAAATACTCATAAACAGAAATGTTATGTCTTTCCAAGCTGCATATGATTAGTAAGCATTCACAATATCAAACTTGATGTCCAATACTTGAATCTCAACCAAGGAACAACTATCTTAAATCTGCTGTATCAGACCTGCACATAGAACGATGAAAATCTGCAACAATATATCCACTTAAATGTTCATAACTTGCTCAAATCACATCCTATTGACACCAGACGAAGTGCAGATTGCTTATATGATGAAGGCGCCCAATGTGAAAGCTCAAAACCACTCTAAATAACTCTCATTGATTTGCACACATACCAAGACACCCCCTAAATGGTACGGCCCAGCAGCAAGGGCGATTTTTACTCAATAAAAATAAAGACTCACAATTAAAATCTGAAAGTTAGCTAGAAAGGTCGCCCTATATTGGCAAACAGATAGATGCAATACCCAGAATGATAACATTTTTATTTTCTGACTTGTGAGCAATTCTTACATTCTTCAATGACATTCAGCAACATCAGAAATATGACAAAAACACAAACTAGAACTCCAAAATGCAAACCACACAACTGAAATATGAAATCACTCAACTACAAGCTAACCTCTCAACTAGTTGCTATCTTTCAAGCAAGAAGATGAGCCAATGCTAGGAGGTGTGCTTTCCTCGAAGCGAGTGCCTGAAATCAATCCAGCAGCATAACGGTGTAGTAGACAGAAGATGCCAAATGAAGAGCTGAGGCCTGATTAAATAGAAGTGAGAGAAACATCTAGAAGCTTCCAGAGGGTGCCCCAAAACCCTAATTTCGAATTCCACTTTTCCCTCCAAAAGAAGGCATCCTTTTTCCTCCACAAAATATTTCACTTTTTAAAATAAACTTCATTTCTCAAAAGGGGCGTCCATTTCAAGGTCTCAAAAATTTGACATTAAAAAAATATAACTTATCATCTTATGACGCCTAGACCCTCAAAGTCCCCTTTTTTAAAAACAACTTAAAGTTGCACTGCTAGGCAGAAGGGGTATAATATTAAAATAATAATATTATAATAAAATACTTATCTCTCCACTGAAAATTACGCCCAAGGCCAAGAATTGAAGTGCCAGCTAAAACAACTGCAGAAGAAGCCCAACTGAGCTGAACCCAAACTGTCCACTGCCAAAAATAGAATTTACTAAAAATAGTAAATTCACGAAGTTGCCCGGAATGCCAAACTGAACACACCACTGCGAAGCTCTCTGAAAACCCAGAAAGAATCCGCAAACAGAATCCCCGAACTCCAAGCAAGACCCCTCCAAATTAGGAAACCCTAATTTCACCATCCGCACAGCCTACGGGTCTCCGGAATAGGCCAACGGTCAACAGAAATGATCACTGCTGAGAAGGGGACATTACACCCCCTCCGGGCGACCACTTATATTGCTACAACACATGGAAAAATAAATTATTTTATTCTTTTCAGAAATATCATAAGGGAACACTTGCAAGCGGTTCCCTTTTGTTTGGGTGGGGAGAGTAAAGGCTTTTCGCTGTCCTTAACACAAAGAGTTTGAAGATAAAATTATGGTTTTCACTGTGGTGCATTCTAGGTAAAAAAAAAAAATTGTTACTGTATTTTGTCCTCCATGTATATTGAAGGTATTTTTAAGAACAATGTTTTCTTTATAATCCAACTTTTTTTCTTTTTTCATTCAATCGGCACTAGCAAGGAAGGGAATTGAATTTTAGCAGAGCATGCAGATATTTCTCTTGAAAACTCTTAAAAGTTGTATGCGATAACCAATTACTGGGCAGAGATTCAAGAACACTTGTTTTCTAGTATTCTCACTTGCACATAATTATAGTGAATTCCAATAACTATGTGCAATCACACAATCCTAATGGAACATGACAATGGACTTTTACCTTTAATTGTTAATCGACCAAAACTAGCATGATTGTAATGTAACTCTCTCAAGGGTATCTTACCTAAACAATCCATTCATGGTTCCCATGGAGGAGGAATTCCCCTTCAAAAGGATGAACTAACTAGTAGATACCTTGATGGGTGTCTTTATACTAGAAGATGAGTAAATAAGTTGACTGGGGAGAAAAGTAAAACCTTTCCCATGTCAGCTACGAAGAACTGTCTAAAATTTTTGAGTCTTCAGATGAATTATATTTTACTATTTTCTCGTATAAGGACAAGTTTTTCCACAACTGAATTTGTCAGCTGCATTTTGTTCCCATCCTAATGAGTTTTTATCTAGTTGAACATGTTGAACTAGTTTGACTACAGTTGAAACTGTCAGCTGCGGGCACTTCTTCATTCTCCTTTTTGCCATCTAGCTCTTCCTTGCAACATGATTGATCCCTCAACCATGTGTTATGCATCCAAAAATTTAGGATCTGCTTCAGTAGAGGAAGTGAACAGAGCAATAGTGATGCAAGTGGTTTTATTTTGTCCTTTTCTATTAATTATTACTTCTATCTTTATTAGTAAAAAATTAAAATATGCACCTCTTACCTAATCCATTTATCTTATAGAACCATAAGTATTGAAGTCAATATGCATCATATTAAGTATACTGAACTTAAAACCAAGATAATAAATCATAGGCACAAATTGATTCAGAAGAAAAGTTGAAAGTACTTCAACATAAAACATCACACAAAAAAGGAGGAAATAAAACCTCAGAAAGAAAATTACTGAGCTTTTCCAGAGATCTTTACTGATTTTAAACTTCATTAATTAAGAAACAGTTGTAGTACAACAACATCCTATCATTTATGTATGAATTTTTCCCTTCTACACATTCAATTGGATATTTTTTGGATCCTTTAAGAGAATTCCATTTGAGTATATCAAGAAATAAAGAACGAGGGTGCTCAATTTAATTATATAAAGTTATATTGTCATTCTTAAGTCACTGCACAATTCCATCCAAATGCCATCCATCCTTCAAAAGAGGATTAGCTACAGGTTCAATTATCCCATAATGAAATGATGTCCTATAGCTAATGTCTAATTGGTTAAGTCTTAAGTTGTATGTTATGAATATTGGACTAAATTCACCATTGAACTTAGGTGAAATCAGTGACAATCTATTGCATGCACAATCTACTTTACCTAATGGCAATTTCTTGTATTCACACTCTACTTTATCTAAGAACAATATCTTGCATGCACAATTTGCTTCACAACTAGCTTGCTTTGATGTTCAATATTATATCATGTCTTTGTCTTATGCTTTCTTTTCACTGTCTTTTAGTTTTATGTCTAAATATGTGGATGGAACTGTGTGGTTGTTTCCTTGGATTTTTAGTAATTATGCAAAACTTTGTATTACCACCTTGTTTGCAGTTTCAATGTTATGAATTTTGTGTTGCCACAATTCATATTATAGACTTTGTGATCTCATAATGTTCATGATTTAGTGCTAGCTGCCAGATTGCTCAATTATTGATTTACATTTTCCTCTAACTCATTAGTTTTGAACTTCTGTTGGGAAAAACTTTGATCAAATCTCAACATGTGGTAAAAAATGACATCGAAATGACTTAATTGTTAACAGTTCATTTGTTTAACTCATTTGTCATTGCTTGTAGGAAATAGTTTACCACTTCATGCCTTGAAATTTTTTGAAGGATCAAGGAAAAGTACTTTTTAGTGAGCTTGACTTGGCTGGGAGAATGGCTTACCACATCTTGCAGGCATTTTTGAGATCACAATTAGCTTCTTCATTTCTAAGACACAGCTAGATTGATTTATTCTTGAGGTCTACATAATTCTTGTTCAATAAGCCATCCTGACATCCAACAATATGAGTTTGGACCATCAGATTAAACAATTCTATTTTTTTTCATATTTGTGTTGTTTATTTCATATTCATAACTCAAGACTAGAAATAGTAATAAATCTTGTATGACTGAATTTTTGTTCTATGGCTTCTGTTGTGTCAAATACAGATAATGTATAACCAATAAAACTTGTTTAACCCATCTACGCTTTAGGTAAACAGTAATACATTTAAGAGGACATGATCACTCACTTTATTGAATGATGGTCTAAATGACTTTCAATGTAAACATATGGATATTTTTCCTATCCCCTTCTCTCTTAAAGGCCATTTTATTTATGAAGTTTCCTTTATTTGGTGCTCGGTGAAAATATTTGTTACTTGGTCCTATGCTAGGCAGACAAAGCTCAATTCCTTTGCTATGTACAAGGTGCCTAATGAAATGTTGATGTACTTCATTGTGGCTTAATGTATGATTGTGAAATAGTGTTGGCTCTGAGAATATTTCTCAAATAGATTGATTTGTATGCTACCCTACAACTGCTTTAGAAGTACACACGAAGCTGCTTGTGAAATGAAAGCAACATCTTGGAGTTGATTTTCTGTTAACTATTGAAACTTTGAAATATCTATAAATATGGCCAGAAGTAATTTGTCATTCTTCACATAGTCAAAGCCCTAATCCAAAGTGCCATTGAAATTTTTACAAATTCACAATCTATTTCATTGCTTTCCAGTGCACTTTTTTGGGAGATTCATCAAAGATTAACCCAAAGGAGAAATATTTAGGTTTTAACTTTTCCTAAAGTTTAAACTACATAATAATTTAATCGTTAAGTTTTTATATATGTTCTGACAGCCAACATTAACAAAATCCTTTGATCTTGTTGGATGGTGTTGATGTTTGAACTAGAATCCACCAGCTCCATTAAACACATATGATTCTCTCTTGACAAAAATCATTGTGTGACATCTCTACTTGGACCAAGGTCTAATGAGATGGAGTGCATTGCTGAATAGAATGGCCCTGTACGTTATTCTTCTCAGTTGCTACTCAGATCTGCATGAAGCAAAGCCCATAACAAGTATCATCTACATTGAATTTATGTTCACTTCCCTTCTGGCTTTGGTTGCGGCTCTATATGACAAAGAACTTGTTTCAATTCTCTTCCAGCATCCCTATGCTTTTCTTATTTCTGTGTCAGCCTTCTTGCTATTGGTTGTGGTTCTTTACAACTGGCACCCTTTCTCTTTGATAGTGTGCACCTCTGCTCTCTCCTTCCTCTTCTTACTTTTCTTTATAGGGTCTCCCCTCTTGGTTCTCACTGATTCGATACCATATTAAAATGGTGGGCACAAAATAGCATTGAAAAATCAGATGAAAAACATGTTTTCATTAAATGATCTATAGAATATGTATAAGGCAATGTTGTCATATTGGCATGACATAAGTATTAGTAAAATGTAAAATTCGATTGGCATGAATTAAATTGTGAGTCATAGGTGCAAGAACTCCAAAGGAAGCATGGGAAGTATCAGTTTATTTATGATCAAAAGAATAATGCTGAAAGATGAGTTGTACATTGTTTTTAAGCTGGTTAAATTGCAAAGATTAGAACAGATATTCCCTTGATATTTGCCATGTTGTGTGGGTAACTATTTTGAAGGACTAGGAATACAAGGTTGGGAAGTCTAAGACCTAATCTTTTGCGTTGGGTCAGGAGTAGTGCCATCTTATTGGCAGGCAATAAAATTGGTCTTGGGGGGAAAATAAGGGTAAAAACTGCATCAATGGTTTAAGTATTCAGTTAGATAAATTATAAACGTTTTCAGTGTGAACACCCTGATCCCATTTCATGTATCTTCAAAAATTGAGAGATTTTTATTTGCATAAAGAGTGACACTTCAAAATTGTTCAACATCTTGGAACCATTACCCCATGCCTAAAGACAAATAGCAAAACAAGATAGTCAAAGTTCACTTTTGACCTGGTGGGTTTTAAATCTATGAAATTAGTGTTCATAATTTATTTGGGCTGATGAAATAATTATATTTTTATTTGCTAGTATTACATATGGTTTGATGTTTGTTCATTTATTCTTAACTAGTTTGTTATTATACGAATTATAAGCAGCCCATACAGCTTCTTTGTTATTATATATATTATAAGAAATCCATATCTAGGTTTAATGTTGTTTCTAAAACTATATGAGATCTTGGATAAATTGGAAGGTGTGCAGAATTATGGTTTCCAACTTTAAGGATTCAATGTATGAGAAGTCTAAATAACACCATTGTCAGGCGAAAGCGGTAATATGGAGGGGTTGGGTATTTTTACCCTTTTTCTCCCTAATTATATATTATTTTCTTTTTATTAAAGCCACAATGGCTAGAATATTATTTCTAATGTCTTCTACTCTGCTCTCCTACAAGTCAAGATTCATCATCGGGAGTCCCAGATGGCGATGGCTAAGGAGAGAGAAACATGGTGTTCTTATATTTTTCTATCGGCGTAACCCTTGCACCCCTTCTGGTGCAAGTGCTAGTCTTTAAAGTTGCTTGTGAATGGATTCAAGTTGCTAACTTTGTTTTTGGAACTAGAGTAGGATATGGGTTTTTCATTTTAGTGGCATGAAGAGGATGCAACCATACTTGTTTTTTTTTTACATAATTAGCATTAAACTTGGAGACATTGTTCTTGCAGATGCTCAATTTTTTAGGGAAACCCATTAAAAATTGACCAGATTTGGGGAAAATGCCTTTTTTTCTCCTTTCACTGAATGCATTATTCCATAGTTTGTGGGAGTAAACATGAAAGTGTTTCGTATTTTTTAGCAAGTCATTTTAAAATATTTTTAGATTGAACAATTTGCAGTCTTCCTTGGTATCTTGTTTTAGAAAGAACAGTTATTTAAGGAGGCACTTAATCTTGAGGAAGAGGTAAGATTTATTTTTATTTTTTAATTTATATTTATTCTTTTGAATTGAAGTTAAATATTTATATATTATTTCATTGTTTATTATGAGTTTTTAAGTTTATGTTATTGTAGGTATTATTAGTTTATAAAGGGAGAATTTTATTTATTTTTAAATAAAACATCTTAAACTTTTTGCTAAGTTTGTCCTTTGGAAAGATCATCCTTGTGAAATTATTCACTTTGAAAGGGATAAGTCATTTTGAACCACATTTGAAATCTCTAACTCATAATTTCTAGATGAAATCTCTAAGTCATTTTGATTGTGGACAAGTACAGGGCAAGGAGAAAATTCAAAACCAGTGCCTTCTATATTCATTTACAACCCACCCCATATGCAACAATGGAATCATTGAAGACATGCATTCACACCAATGGATTTTTAGTTTTAGTTTTAATTTTTTTTTCAGTTTTAAAAGCATAATAAATCAGCGGTTTGCATACTATGAAAGATTTTTTCTTCAAAACTCTATATATAGGGTTTTTTGTAACATATTTTGTATACAGCTTGAATATAAAGTGAATTATTTTCAATCCTTTGAGGATTCAAAACTCTATATATAGAGTTCTTTGTAACATATTTTATACATAGTGTGAATATACAGTGAATTGTTTTCAATCCTTTAAGCAGATTTGTTGAAGTTTTATGATTTCAGTTTATAAATGACTAAATAAATGACTATCACAGGGATACCCTCTAGTCAACAAAAAAAGGGATACCATTTGTATCAAGTAACATAACATCATTCTCCTCTGCCTTTTGGATCAAATGTGCCTTATAAATTCTTTTATCTTTGTGATCCAACTCACCCCTTTCCAATCCCAACTTGGAAGAATGTAGGGCATTGGGATGGGTTTTAGAGATACCTTTGAGTTAATTAAAAAAGTAGAAAGAAAAATTTATACATTTTATCATTTTTAAAAAGAGTTTAAATTGGAAGATTTTGATTAATTAGAGGCCAATTTACAAAAAAAATCATAATGTGATTTTAGTGTACTTATTGATTAATATACTAACAATTCATTTGTATGTAACAACATAACATTCTTCTCCTTTGTCTTTTAGATCAAAGGTGTCTTAGAATAATTTATATCCCTATGACCTAGCTCACCTATTTTTTACCCCAACTTGATAAAATGTTAAGACCAAGGTAAGGTGGGTTAGGTGTTGGGCCAAGTCATTGGGATACCCTTAAGTCAATAGAAAAAAATGGATACCATTTATATTAAGTAACATAACATATTTCTTCTCTTCCCTTTGGATCAAAGGTTAGGTGAGGTGGGTTAGGTGTTGGGCCAGGTCATGGGGATACCCTTGAGTCAATAAAAAAAATGAATACCATTTATATTAAATAATATAACATATTTCTTTTTTGCCCTTTGGATCAAAGGTGTTTTAAAAAAAATTATATCCTTATGACCCAACTCACCCCTTTCCAACCAAAACCTAGTAGAATGTAAGACCAAGGTAAGGTGGGTTGGGTATTGAGCTGGGTTGTAGGGATGCCCTTGAATTAGCAAAAAAAAGACAAAAATTTATACATTTTTATCATCTTTGAAAAGGGTTTGAATTAGAATATTTTGATTAATTGGAGGTTAATTTACAAAAAAATCACAATGTAATTTTAGTGTACCTATCGATTAATACATTAACAATTCATTCGTATTAAGTAATATGACATTCTTCAAATCTATCTTTTGAATCAAAAGTGTCTTAAAAGAAATTTTATCCTTATGACCCAACTCGCCCATTTTTGACCCCAACTTGGCAGAATGTAAGACAAAGATAAAGCAGGTAGGGTGTTGGGTCGGGTCACAAGGAGACCCCTAAATCATCAAAAAAAAAATAGAGAGAAATCCATAACTTTTTATTATTTTTGAAAGAGGTTTGGATTGGAATATTTTGATTAATTAGAGATCAATTTACAAAAAAATAATAATGTGATTTTAGTGTACTTGTTGATTGATACACCAATAATCCATTTGTATTAAGTAACATAACATCCTCCTCTGCCTTTTGGATCAAAAGTGTTTTAGAAGAAATTGTATTCATATGACCCAACTCACCCCTTTCCGACCCCAACTTGGTAGAATGTAAGACCAAGGTAAGGCGAGTTGAGCATTGAACTAGGTCGTAGGGATACTCTTGAGTCAACAAAAAAGAAGAGAAGTTCATACCTTTTTAACGTTTTTGAAAGGAGTTTTGATTGAAATCTTTTGATTAATTGGAGGTCAATTTACAAAAAAATCATAATGTGATTTTAGAGTACCTGTTAACTAATACACCAACAATCCATTCATATTAATTTATTCCTCATTTTCCCTCTGGATCAAAGATGTCTTAGAAAAAAAATTATTCCTCTAACCCAACTCACCTCTTTTTGACCCCAACTTGGCAAAATGTAATACCAAGGTAAGG
Source organism: Sequoia sempervirens (assembly GCA_007258455.2). Taxonomy (NCBI): domain Eukaryota; kingdom Viridiplantae; phylum Streptophyta; class Pinopsida; order Cupressales; family Cupressaceae; genus Sequoia; species Sequoia sempervirens. The sequence continues at coordinate 26,366 of VDFB02310015.1, read as the reverse complement.
TGGGTTGAGCATTGGGTTAGGTCATGAGGATACAAAAAAAAAAGTCCATACATTTTTACTATCTTTGAAATGGGTTTAGATTAGAATATTTTGATAAATTGGAAGTCAATTTACAATGTGATTTTAGTGTACTTATTGATTGATACATCAATAATCCATTTGTATGAAGTAACATAGCATCATTCTCTGTCTTTTGGATTAAAGGTGCATTAGAATAATTTTTCATCCATGTGGCTTAGCTCATCCCTTTCTGGCCCCAACTTGAGAAAATGTAGGACCAAGGTAAGGCAAACTAGGTGTTAGACTGGGTCGCAAAGATACTTCTGAGTTGAAAAAAAAAGGAAAAAGAGTTCATATATTTTTTATCGTCTTTGAAAAGGGTTTGAATTGAAATATGATTTTAATTTACTTGTTGATTGATATACCAACAATCCATTTGTATTAAGTAACATAACATTCTTCTCCTCTACCCTTTGGATCAAAGGTGCTTTAGAAGAATTTCTGTCCTACTTTATGACATTTGTATAACACTATTACAAAGGGGAACATATGTGTATTATAGAATCAACCCAAAATTAAAGAGGGATGAAAAATAATTAACCGAAATAGGTAAAACCAATGAATTCATTGTCATATGATTGAAATCTAAAAACCATGGCTTCACCAATAAATTTTTTTTTTTTTTTTCTATCCCCATATGTCTTTCTATATTTTATTTGTTATCTATTTTTCTCATCCTCTCAATTATCACTATTTGTTTATCTATCTTGTCCATTTCTATATTTTCACACTTTCATATATTTTCTTTGTTTCTTTCTTTTTATTCTCTCTCTTGCTTGCTTGCTTGCTTAGTCACTCTCTATTTGTTTTATTCCCTCCATCTATCTTTTATCTTTCTTTTTTTTTAATTTCGTTGTCATTTTTTTCTTTTTTTTCTTTGATTATAGATTTTTCATTCTATCCCTCCCTCTATTTATCATATTTTTCTCGTTTTGTTAAAAAAAATTCTATAATCTTTTGTTTAGGCTAAGGTTGATTGAGCATCTCTTGTAGCTCACATAATTTTCATTTGTTTGTTCACATGGGGTGCAAGTAGAGATATTGATGTTTTGGACATATTTCCAAAGACTATATATTTGTAGTGCAATCTTTATTAACGAGATAATCCATTGTGTGGATAGTTTTGGAGGTTTGTTTTTTCCCTTGTGCAATTTTTTCTACAATATATCTTGTGTCATCTTATTGTATGTTTGTCTATTCTTTTGCATATTTTTCACTCATCAAGTTTTGTGGAAATAGTTTTATATTGATGCAAAGTTTTCTTCCTTTGGTATTAAAGCCTAGTTGTTAAGGTTGTGGGAAAAAATCACTTTAATATTGTTAACACTTGGAAGGAGTAGATTTTTGTGCACAATTAATTCCATGGATTTGTAAGAAAATAATAAAGGCATTTTAAAAATAGTTCTATATGGATTTTTGAAAATAATTATGTATGGTTGCAAAAAAAAATTATAAGATTATATTTAGTGATAAAAAAAAAATCAAACTATGCATTTTCTAATCAAAGGCTTTTGGGGACCAGGCCTTGGCTTGATGACCAACCAAACGGATGGTCACAACCAACATGCAAAGACAATTATTCATAAGGCCAACAAACAAGTTATTGAGGGCCAATGAGAACAAATCACATGGTTTATCAAGATTTTCTTAGTAGAAAACATGGAAAATAAAAAAAAGTTGTCGAGCCTTCCCTTGCGGGCTTGAATAAGTTAAATTCTACATACATGAATCCAAATGTAGGGAGTTCATGAGTTGGGTACCATGGCTTATTAAACCATAAGGTAAAAAGTTGCATGGGGTCAAATGATCAGAATGAGCTCAAAAAAAGGGAGGTCAAATTTATTTCTAAAGGAAATTAATGACGTTGCACAAACTTCTTTATGCCCTATATACTAGAAATTGGACATTGTTCCCAAGACATCTAACCCTCTAGATGTTGAAACCTTCACAAAGAAATATTTAGTATTTACCTTGAAGTCTTAGAACAAATCAAATATTTATAATTTAAAGAATTGTTTTGATGTAGGTCCTATTAGCAATTTAATTTGTCCATTTTATGACAACTCAAACCAAATTGTATATATGGTGGAATTGTTATTGAAATTATATGGGGAAGCTCCCTAAGATCTAAAACTCAAAACTATAAACATAATTTACATGTATACACAATGCATAAAATCATATGGGCACCATAGACAAGGTTATAAAACAACTGTAAGTCTGCTTAAGGCTGGTTGTTTTGCTTGGTTGGTTATAAAAAAAAGAAATTTTAATGGGAGATAGATTAGCTAAGTTGGGAATAGAAAATCACTTTAAGTGTATACTTTGTGATGAATTTCAAGAAGATGCAAATTACTTTTTTATTGGTTGCAAATTTGCTCAAAAATGTTGGGATTTTATTAAAGAGAAACTAAATTGGTATTCTCCTTTACCTTGTACTCTTTGGGAGCTTTTTACAAGTAGTCATGTATTGTATAAGTCTTTTCTCTTCTCTATTATTTGGCAGGTGACTCCAACATTAGTTATTTGGAATATATTGTGGGAAAGGAACAAGTGTATTTTCAAAAAAGAAACATCCATTGTAGAGCAGGTTTTGATACGGGTAGAAAATTCAATTTCAAAGGTAACAAATGCTTAAGTGCGGGAAATTAAAAATGCAGGTTCGCTTTTCATTGATTGGGATGCTTTGGTAATGATGAAATGGAGCTACCTAGTACTCCCATTCAAAGGAAGTTGACACCAACTAGAGAAAAAATATCATAGATCTAAGGTATCGTGGATCCCACCCCCTTCAGGTGTCTATAAGCTAAATTTTGATGGTGCTTTGAGAGGAAATCCTAGAAGCTCAAGAGCAGGGACGATCATTAGAAATAGTAAGGGAAACTTTGTTGGTGCCAAGTCGGCTAGTCTTCCTATTGGAACAAATAACACAACTAAAGCACATGCTCTTTTATATGGTTTGTAGTTGGCTTTCAATCTAAAAATTAGGAATCTTCAAATTGAAGAAGATTCGTTAGTGATCATAAATGCTTGCAAGGAGAGGAAAATTTTTAATTGAAAGTTAGATTATGTGATGCAACAGATTTGAGGCTTAATGTACAAACTAGCAAGTTGTAATAAGCCACACCTATAGAGAAGGAAATAAAGTCATGAATTTACTGGAAATTATGGGTTGTGATCAACAACAGTTAATAATGGTATATGACAAGATGGGAAAAAATCTATTTTAGTGTTTGATAAATATGATTAGGAGTGAGAGTGGAGAAAAATTTGTATAATGTTAATGATGGGTTGGTAAGGGGGAAACTTTAGTCATATTGAAGGCCCATCAACAACTTGTTGTAAGGAAGGCTCAAGACTATCAATGTTCATATAAAGAAGGATGCACTCAAAGCATAAATGTGCTACAATTTGCAAAGCATTTGGCATGCATTTCTTTTTATTTGTATAAACTAACTTTATGATGTAGGTTATTTTTAAAATTGCACATTGTAAGCCCTTGTACCTACCATTAAGCATAATGATTATGGGTCTTAGTGGAAAATATTAAATGGATCCTTGTCTTGTGTGAAACTTTAAATGCTTACAATTGAAATGGTAAAGGTTGTAAGGTTGCATTGATTTTTGAGTGTTATCTTGCAAACAAATTTGTGAAGCAGAGCTTTTGGTTATGTGTGGGCATGGTCTTCATCACTTTCCAGACAACTCATCCCAAGTTTTAAAGGTTTTCCAAGTTACTATTTTGTTGGTTCTAAATGTTTCAAGGCTCAATGTCCAACAGTGGGGAAATTCAAGTGGATACAAGCAGTCATAGTTGCAAGGTTTGTTGAAGATCAACAATGGAATACTATTCACACAATTACAAAGTTTTTTTCCCTATGAATGACTGGGAAGTGTCATTCACAGGATTTTTAGAGCCATCTCAATTTCTCCAAGTCTTCAAAAGACAATGCACCCAAATCACAAAGAGCATTAAGTGGGTAATTGGAGAAGAAATCATCTATCCACAAGCAAGGAGGGTTCTATTTTCCTCCTAGCTTCTATCAGTTTTCATTTCAAATTTGCTTGATTTTCTTCAATGTTATCAATTGGTTGAATTGATTGCAACAAAGGTGTTAAATGATTTTTTTTTGCAAAACAATGCTATGTTAAGAGCCACATAGTCATATGACCTTTGGAAAGGTCAGGGTTATATTGGGGGTTTATTCCCCAAACATTTTATTTTGCACAGAAGATCATTTATCTCTCTTTACAATGCTAGAAAGGATTCCCTGGAGATGAACAACACTAGTATTCTGTACAGAGCCCTAGAGAGAAATGGAAGAGAGTTCAGGGAGGATGTGGTTCTCAAAGAGAAATACCATGCAATTGTTGTTTTACTAGCACATGATCATATTCCTCCAAGCTTGGCAGTAGTAGAGGCTTCTCTTCATTGTCGTGCTCAATACTTAGTCTATTGTGCCATCCTTCCAAATCTAATTAGCATAGCTTTTGTACATTCAAGTGATGCTAGTTCGCAGGAACACCAAGACAAAAATAAGTGGATGTATGCAAGATGGAGGAATGAATTACTAGAAAAATCAGGCCATGAATTTTTGTATTGTGTTATGTTATAAGTTGAATCAAAGTATTTACCTATTAAGTGTTGTCAAGCTTGTTTTGTATTCATGGGGTCTTGACCATAAATGTGTAGTCAATGCTAATGACTTGTAAATATTATATTCAAGGGTGTCTATTAGCTCCTAAAACATAGAACTATTTTTTTTGAATTTGGAACATCTTATTGTAATCTTTATATATATATATAGGCCTTGGCATTTTGCTTAAAAAAAAGATTGTATCTATGATGGAATTGTTATTGAAATTATATGGAGAAACTCTCTAAGATCGAAAACTATAAACTATAAACATAATTTACATGTATACATAACGTAAAAAAAATTGAATGGAGTTTTCCATTATATATAAATATCTAATTGAATATGTATTTTCATTGGTTGCTAGTATTAGACTATCAATAGTCAAGACTTGCAATAATGTTTTCACTTTTAAAGAAGGGTAATTTAGTAGACACTATTGATAATCTTAGCTTGCTATAGACTAAAGTAAAGATGTATATTTGTTTTTAGGCATAGCTTAGTAATGGTTAAAGTAGGGATTGAATTATGAATTATGGACTCTACATGTAGGGACATTTACCCTAAACCTAAAATACTTGGACCCAACTACTGTGTTAGAATATTACATCTTAATATATTATATTAACATATTAATAATTGAGGGTTATTTTCATGATGAAAAGTTGCATAAATAACTTCCAGGTCGTTAAAAAGGAAAATGCTTATTAAAAACCATACAAGAAATTTTTAAATCCTCTTAGATTTTTTTTTGCAGGTGATCGGTGACATTGGTGTGACACATCGTCTAGTAGCATAAGGACGGGGGGAGACTAGACCTTGTGACCTCTTTTCCTGTAACAGGATGTTTTAGCGAATTGAGCTAGGCCCCTCACCCCTAAATCCTCTTAGATTCATCATAATATAATATTGTATATTATTTTGTGTGTGTATCATGGTGTAATCTCAATTTTATGCTTTTCCATTTTTCAAGTTGTTATTAGAGCCACAACATTTAGAAGAGAAAGATAGATAGAAGAAATGTAGGTGGTTGTGTGGGTGAAGTTAGCATGAGAGAATGGGACCTTTGAGGATTCTTCATATTTTTTCAAATGTTTAGTAGGGTTGTTTATTCATATTTGTTTTATTTGCAAATATTAAAGCTGTGTGAAATGGATTTGAAGGATTTCATGAATTTCTCTTTCCACATTTTATGTTGAATAGTGTCACCCATGAATGTCTATTGTCTTTGATTATAAAGGCTATTATTTTAGGAAGCAATAATTGCCAATATGTTGTGCATTGAAATGCCAAAATGGAGAATAAAATGTGATAAAATGCTTTACATTTTCCTATTTGAGAATTGGATTGTGTCAAAGTGAAAATAATTTCATTAAAAGTAGTATCGAATTTTAGATTCCAAATTTATATATTACATAATAGGATTTCCTGGTGGTTGTGCATGCTTAAACTAGAGTGCTTGTAATTTGATATACTCAAATATTTGTGGATTTGATTCCAATAAGTATAAAGTGCAGATTCATTCTAGAAGAGCTAGTAATACAGATTCAATCTATTGCATTAAAACATTAAACCAATTGGTTTGTAGCACAGCAATGGGTTTGCAACTTCCATGAAACATACCTTACTCCATAGTGGACATAAAAGAATCAATCACCTTTAGATTAAGGACATGATTTGTAAGGTAAGAGAACTAGCTATGCTAACTTCAATAGCCTTCTATTACTATACCTAACATAGTTTATTAAGATTCAAATGAGACATCAAGTAGATAAAGATAACAAGTCAACAAAGTAGGCTAGAGGACAAAAGAGGTTGAAAGTTTTTGAAATCTTGAGGTAGCTTTTCACTTGGAGATTGTAGATTGTTTTAGAAGCATCATTGTATTTGTGTCTATTCTTAGAGCAAGGGGGCTTGGCAATTTCATTGTATTTGTAGACGGTTTATTATGTCTTGATCCACAAACTTGGTTATTTGTATCAATGGATGGTTGATTATGTCTTGATGTATGTGGTTAGTTGAGTATGGATTGATTTACATAAAGAGTGTCATTGTTATGGATAATTGAGTGTGTCTCAATTCACATACATAGAGTGGTATTTTGTAGATACTTGAGTATTTCTTGATTCACAATAGGAGAGGTGTACTTGTGAATATTTGAGTAGTTTCTGACTCAAAGGTATTGTTGGATGGTCAACTAGTGCAATTTGTTGCATCTTGAGTGTGGAGATTTAGTGGAGGTGTTTCATCAAATTTCTAGATGGGCTCCTCTATTCAATATATTTAGTGTTCCATCCTTGGTTTAGATTGATGTAATAAGGGGGAGAATATTAGAATATTATATCTTAGTATAGGATATAGGTTAGACGATAAATATAAATTAACAATTTAGTATGTTAATGTTAATTTACAAATAAATATTAAGCTAGTGAACAAATTAATGTTAGTAGTTAAGTGGGAGTTACTTTTTGCATGGAGGTTGCATGGTTGTGAAGTGGTTCAAAGGGAAGAGGCTTATATAATCCAACATAAACAAATGTAAAATCATCATAATACAATATTCAATATTATTTTGTGTGTGAATAACAATGTAATTAGTTGATGCTCAAGCATTTTTCAATGTATTCAACCTCATAGGCTAGAGCTTTGAACCTAAAAAATAGGGTATGTATATTATAACCATGGAACTTGACACAAATAATTGGAACTAGACACATACTATCTCTCCCCATTTCTATTACTTATTTCCTTATTTTTTCTTTTATTGTATTTTCTTGCCTATTTATTATCTCTCTATCTCATTGTCTAAATCTCTCTTTCCTTCTCCAACTCATTTTTTCTTCTCATGTTTTAGTCTTCCCTACTTTTAAGTTTTTATTGTTTTAGTATTTCTTTATTTTTTATTAATATTTCCTTTTCTCTCTTTTTTCTCTTTCTTATGCAGACCTTGTGAATGGATATTTGCAACCCTAAAATTTAAAATTTTGTAGACTTGCAAACTATGAACCTTAGATTGAAAGAAATTACTAGTTTCTAACTCTTGAACCTTGGACAATTTAATTCAAATCAAACTCAACCATAGACCATGGCCTAGTTATATATTGACCCTATTCCAAGAACCTTTTATCATATTTCCTAAATCCTTGGACCTTAGACATTGAATATTGGACTTATGGATTATGGATTGTCGACCAAGAAAATTTCTCTTTACCTTGACCCTTTAGAACCTCTATCGTAGTTCATAAAACCTGGATACTAGATCCTTAGAGCTTAGGATTTGAACCCTATACCCAAGAATCTTGACAAATTCATACAATTATTCAATACAATGGAGATAGAATAATTGAAGAACACATATATACCTAAAAGGATTATTTGATTCATGCTCAACTCCATTAGGATTAGGATAATTTTCCTAAAATCATGCTTTGATCAATTCTCAATTCCATTAAGAGAATGTTTCTTGCCACATGTTCCATTATACCTTTAATGAAGCTACTAATAACTTGTATTTGGCCTTATCTTTTGGGTCAATTATTTCATGGAAAGGTCTTAAAGATGCTTTCCTTAATGAATTTTCCACCTATATGATGAAAGAGGGGTTCTCAACAATCCTCTTTTCTAAAAACAAATGCTCAAAATATCCTCAACAATGCATAGAAATCAACAATAAAACTCATGGATTCACATTAAAATTTGCAACAATAAATCTACTCATAATAAAAATATGATTACAATATCATTTTCAGTCAAAAAAGGACTAATGGGAAGCAACATATTCCCTTCACATAATCTGAAAATGAATTGAAAAAAAGCTACAAAAAAAAAAACTATGTGCTTCATTAGCACCTCGAAATCTGCACTTTTCCTCTTCCAACAATCATTTGCAACTCTTCAAGTCTCGACAATGGTGTCATCAACCTTTAATGACGGAAATAACCCTTTCAACATGCAACAAAACACTTCACCAACCTCTTGAGAAATTCCATGCCCAACTCTCCAGCCTCCCAAAACCTGCAGCAACAAATGAATGCCCAAAACATGCAAAAAACCCTTCTCCCAAAAATCCAAAAATCAAAATTTCCCTCCCATTTGGAAAATTCACGACCCCCTCTTTGGAATTAGTGGTTTCAATAATAGAAAAATCAATAAATAATTTTTCATGCAATTTTGTAACTCCCACAAACCCAATGCCCAAGTTTGTTTTTTCTGATTTTTCCAAAAATGTGACTACACCTCCACTATCTCCACTTCCTAACTTTCATAACAAAATTATTTTATTTAATTAAATATAATTATGCCCAAATTATTAAAATAGCCTCCTAACATAAAATGCAAATGCAAATTTCAAATTATTTTTTTCTTGATAATGTTGATTGCAATTTCACCAAGGATGCACTTGCATCACTGTATGAGAGAACCCAATGGACATCTAAATTTTTTTAAGATAATATTCCATAAGATATAATCAATATCACTAATCCTTACAAACCTATAGAATCCATAGCTATTTAGATGTATCTTGTGGCTCTTAATTGTCTTACTATCCATGTTTTTGGGAGGACATTTGCTTTGACTTCTTATATTATTAATCATGTATTCACAAGCCAAGATTTGTGAAAGATAACTTGTTCCCCAATCATATGGAATAGGACCTCTTTCTTCTCTTTGGAAACCAACAACATACAACCAAATTCCCATGCTAAATAAATGGCTTCACATCATTTGCCAATCATCAACCTACTTCTTGGGATGACTAATTATTTCAAAATCTAGCTACAACCACAATTAGTTGTTCAATCCTAATCAAGCCATGTAATTTCCTCCAATCTCTCAAGTTATGCTAGCCACACAATTTAAACCACCATACATGAACAAGAAATGCTCACAATTTAGAGCAACCAAGCAAGTGAACCTCATTGAACACCAATATAGTGTGCCAAAATGCATGAACAATTAGATGCGAGCTAGTAATCCTCAAACACAAGCTCACCTAACACCATAAAATCAATCTTTTGAAAAAAATATTTATTTGCATAACCTTCAAAAAATGGTCAAATAACTTAATAATGATGTTTCAAGCATGTAGAGAGGAAACACAATGAATTAGGGAAGTGGTGGATATCAACAAATAATTAATAACAATTTGCAATGCAACCATCAATGGAATACCCATCCAAATAATGGTTGTTTTGATCCTTGTGTAGAAAACCTAAATAGGAAAGGGAATAAGTGTGAAGCAATAAAAAATATTGCACAAATTGATGGTTGGAGGCTTTATTCTAGTAATAATTAGAGTGAAATGGATATCCTCAATTCCACACAAACTTTGATATATTCCAGCCAAGGTCTAAAAAATAATAAGTAATCAACTTCTCAAGGATAAAACTCAAGCCAAAACTATGCAAACTTTGGAGTTTTTTACATGTTGGAAACACATGACCTTTTTAAGAAAAATGAAGAAAACAAATTTGACGAAAACATTGACAAAGTTCATGCATATCAATAATACTATAAATGTGGAAGTTATGCTTTGAGAAATGGGATAAAGGAGCCCTTGACAAAATCCATCCCATTAAATGTCCCTCACAAACCACCTAATCCTAATTTAGGCAACAACTTAGATAAATAGGGAGGGGCATTGATGTCCTCATCCTCAAGGTGTGTTGAAAATCAACACAGATGGTTCCTCTCATGGAAATCCTAGCCATGCTGGTATTGGAGGTGTTGGGTGGACTAGTTTTGGGACTATTGAGTTTATCTTTTCTATTTATAAGGGTTGGTATTCTAACAATGTGATGGAGGCTCTTGCCATTTTATGTGTTGTAGAGCATGGTTGTGCTCTCAGGCGGCGACAGATTATTTGTGAATATGATCCTCAGGTGGTAGTGACTTTGTTGAAAAGGCAACAATTAGAGGATGTGACTTGGCATTTGGTTGTTATTATAAAACATATTCTTAATATGTATGCTTCCTTGGATCATGTTTCTGTCTATCATATTCTACATGAATGGAATGAGGTTTCGGATTGTTTGGCTAAATGGGCTTCTAATCATGTGCAAGATTGGAATATTGTGGAAAGGGGTCAGTTACCCCAAAATTTGTTACAAAAGTTGGACCAACTTTTGAAAATTGATAGGGATGTGTAATGCCCTAACTTTGTATTGCTCTTTTTTGGATTGAATAAATTTTTACCCTTCTTTTAGTCAACTATGTTTCTTGGAAAAAATCTAATAGTTCTATTTTCAGCTTTTGCTTCTTTCTTCTTCTTACTGCATTTTTATCTTTTTATCTTTATTGGTCTCTCACTTCATCATGTTCATCTCATTTTTTCTTTTCATGCTTCTATGTTTATTTTTTTCTCTTAATTTTTTTTTTATTTTAGCCCCCCCCTCTCTTATTTATCTCTCTATTTCGATTTATTTATCTCTCTTTTTCTTTTTTATCCATTTCTTATCTCATTTCTATTTTTCTTTCTTTTCGCGATTTTCTTTTTCTTTTCTTTATTTTTATTCTTGTTTTTCTTTTTCTTTGATTTATTTCTATTTTCCTTTCTTTTTTCTTTATCACCCTTGTTTGATTTATTTATCTTCCAATCTTTTTAAAAAAAATCCTATATATATATGTTAGAAGAATTGTCATTGATGTCAAGACTTGATCAAATTATTAAATTGAACAATTAATTGTTGAGTATGAATGAAGGGAAATCTATAGATTGAATCAATCTGTGTTGAAGATCAGATTGAAAGTAAACATCAAATAAATCTGAAGAAAGGAGTGTAGACAAATAAAAATTGAATCTACATTATTTTTATTTGAAGCTACATTATGTTGATTTTTCAGATCGACGTTGTCAGAACAAATGTTGTACAGATCGACGTTGTCATAACAAAGGACGTGTTTATCCTCAGCTACATAATAAACTTTTAGAAGGATTGTGGTTGTAAATTGATTAGGAAGAATCTACTAGATAAGTTTAAATATGTATTCATTATATCAAATGATCGCTGCCACACAAAATACGAATGATGGGAAGAAGAATGTGTTTACATCAAAAGGATCGCTACCCAGCCAACCACAAACTAAAGAAATTTGTTAAGAAACCTGATTATGAAGAAGCACGAACTAAAGATTAGTCAAATCTAAAGAAGCGTGTTTTAAAAGGAGACTTGTTAAGGGAAAGAGACGGTATCAAAAGATGCAATTAGAAGAAAAAGCGTGTGATTCTAAGTGAGGACGTGATTAGAAGAAAACAACTTTATGAAGCATCATAATGTATTTTTGTAAAGGCGTGAATATTATTCAAACGTCTTCTATGATAATAAAATATCGGGTTTTTGTTTATTCTGAAAGATGTGTTCTTTCATTAAAGAGATACTGACCATTCATTAAGAAAAAATTTAATAAATCTGAAGGAATGATATGTTCATTAAGAACATATTTAATTATTCAAAATAAACATTCAATAAGGTGTTTTGAGGAGAGACGTCTTTTGAAAGAGCTATGTGAACAAACAACATGATCATTCATTAAGTGTTGCAATGTTTGAGTAGCTTATATATGAGGCATCAAAATCATTTTTGTGGTGTGGTTGTGAAGTATTAGGTGGTTCATATTAGAAACCCATCTTCTTGTGTGGGTTGAGTGTGATATTTTTCATCACAAAGGCAGATTGGAGGATTGGGAGAGTGCATATCTTGAAGACATTTACTTCATCCATCAAGTCAAGGTTTGGTGCATTGCATTAGGGTTTGGTGCTCCTTGTAGGTTGGTGCCTACTAAAATTCTAAAGGAGTTGGTGTTCCTTGTAGGTTGTAGCCTACAAAATCATCTAATGTAAATAAAGTAGGCTGGTGATCTAGAGGATATTCAGAAAAATTTGAAGTTGCTCATTTTTTTCTTCAAAAATGGCATCATCAAGAAGTGGTCAAAATTTTGACTCCAATGCAACTCGAACGGGGTCAAACAGAGCTACGGAGCCCAAGATATGCCCGGTCAAACCTTCGTCAACCCTAGAGCCAGGTCAGAGAAAAAAAGGGTCAAAAATTGATGTCATCAAAAGTGGTCAAAGTCAATACCATTGCGAAGAGCTTGTCGAGAGATTTTTGATAACATTTGTTTCACGCAAATCGGAGTTTGTTTGCTTGAGTTACGAGCAGTCAAAGGTAGTGCAGAGAAGGTTGACTTTGACCGTACAGATGCTAACATCAGCATGCTGATGTGGCCATTCTATATGGTATGGACAGTGACCTGGACCACCCAAAAACTGACACATGGCGTCAACATCAGCTTGTATGGGCCAATCATCAGAGGACACGTGGCACTTGTATGCTTCATTATTGGCCACGTCGGCATCCCTATCAGTGGACACATCGGCATCGTCGTCGAATGGTAGCTTGACACATGGTACCCTCCTGGTGCAACACGTGGCACTTTCCCCATTGTCTCCCTCCATCGGTCGATAGTTTGAATAAAAAGGGTATGTGGGGGGATTCCCCACATATGATTTGTGAAACCTCCACGCGACCAGTACACCAAACCACCTACCCTTTACCATAAATAGCAGTAGGTGTATTTTGTAAAGAATGCAGTTGGATTCGTTGAAAATTTGAAGCCAGCGGGTTTGAAACCCCAAACCGACTGATTTCCAAAACAACTATTGGTCGTTGCACCATGCGACAAGTCCAAAGTATATTTAGAGGTCAGTGGGTTTTGTTAAAATGCAAGACCGATTACCCAATTTTAAAACAAAGACCCTCCAAATTTTAAAACAATAATCATTTTTAAGGATTAGTTATAACTTATTGAAACAACAAAAGCCCAAAATACAAAATTTGAAGGGCTCTAATAATTTGTAAGATTTTATGTGGGGATTTTTCAAGTATATTTACTATGTAAGGGGGATTTTTATGTAAAAATGGGAGATGGGAAAATATTGTAAAATCATTTGGTTGGAAACCAAATTGAGTAAAAAATTTGTATAAAAAGGGGGGCTTTAGAAGCTTAAGGGGTCATGGAGGATATTCAGGTGTTGGAGACTGAAGATAATTTTGGAGAGACGAATTGTTGATCCTGTACATCTAAAGAATGCTGGAATTTATTTTGTGCTTGAAGGGAAAAGCTTGTAGACAGTTGTAATGCCAAATTTCTAAATATTTTAATTGGATCGATCTACTCCTTGGAGAGGGGCCCGGAGACGTAGTCGTTCTTACGACGAACTCCATTATCAAACTGTTTGCATTCTCTCTTTCTTGTCTCATTTTGAATTTTGTCACTTTTATTCTGTTCATTTAATTATGTGGTGTTGATTTCATTTTCGTAATTTGGAGTTTGAAACCATAATCATTATGCATTCTTAAAGCAATCATCTTAGATCCGTTAATCAAATCAAATTGGTATCAGAGTCGTATTTTGACTAGTATTGCATAATTGAATGATAACGCGCTCCAAGTTTCAAAGAGGTGAAGGCAAACTTGAAGAATAAAATCCTAAGATCGAAAAACGGACTTCACCAGCAATGGATGAAACTGAAGCTAGGAAAAACATCGAGCAAGAGCTTGATGATAAGTCTTTCCAGCGAGTCTTCCTCGAAATGAAGGCTATGGTGGAAGAGTTGTATGCAGAAAAGAAGAAGCGCAAAAAGGAAGATTTGTCGAAGCAAGAAAAGAAGGAAGATCGAAAGGACAAAGGAGGAAAAGATCCAGAAGCTCCATCTCTTCCATCTTCCCCTTCTTCTCCATCTTCCCCTTCTTCTTCTTCCTCTTCTACTATTGTTAATCCTTTCAAAAGCAAGTCTAAGCCTATTATTAAAATTGATGTAAAAATTGAATTGCCTAAGTATTGTGGTGAGTTAAATGCCGAAAAGTTAGATGATTGGATCCAACAGGTAGAAGTGTATTGTAGGATTCAAGGCCTAACAGAAGATGTTTCTATGATCCAGTTAGCCACTCTTTGGTTGGGAGGTACAACTCTCACCTGGTGGGAGAGTAGGACTAGGGAGGAAATTGCTCTCCATGGTAAGGTCAATATGACTTGGATGGAATTTATTGTTGCCCTTAAAAAAAAGTTTTATCCTTTAGGTTATATGCAACAATTAACAATAAATTGGCAAACCTTTAGGTAGGGTAAGGGTCAGTCTGTCCAAGATTACACTCATGAGTTTAGAAAATGGGTTATTGCTTTAAATGTTCCATTGTATGCTCATGATACATTACTCAAGTACATAGGTGGTTTGCATTCTTACCTAAGGCATACTATTCTAATGTTGAGTCCTAATAATTTGGATGAAGTGTTAGTCTAAGCTACTCATTGAGAGTCAAGGGGTCATAACACTTTCAGTGATAATTTTTCAAAGAAACCATCTAAGTTTGAGGGGAAGTCTAAGGGTAGAGAAAAAGATAAAGATAAAGGCAAAGGCAAAGGGAAGAAGAAAGCTACAGTTAAGAAGGAGGGTGATAAACCCACATGCTCCCATTGCAAGAAAGAGGGGCATGATGATTCGAAGTGTTGGAAGCTTCATCCCAAATTGAGGCCAAAAAGATATGAATGAAATAAAGGCAAGCAAAAGACTATTGCAATGATTCAGCAAGATCTTGGATCCAACTCTGGAGATGAAACTCAGATTGTCGCTGCTGGGGTCCAGGGTAAAGGGAAAGGTATAATTCTCTCTTTTGATGCAAATGTTTCTAATGCAAATGCAAGTACAAGTAAAGTATCTACTCCTAAAGCTGATAAACAACATAATGAATTGTTTCATATTCGAGTTGTAACTAAGCACACTAAGATTGATACATTATTTGATACAGGTTCTCAAGTCAACTTAATATCTGAAGAAGTGGTAAAGAAACTCAATCTAGCTACAACACCTCATCCAAAGCCATATCCGCTTGGATGGGTTTGCAATGATGCTCAATTGCAAGTAATGAAATAGTGTAAATTGAAATTTGTTATCACTGCAAACTTTTTTGATGAGGTAGAAGTAGATGTTGTTCCTTTGGATATTTGTGGGCTTGTGTTAGGGAGTCCTTATCTATATGACAAAAAAGCAATCTTTTATAGGGGGAGAATAAGTATCATCTCTTTAAGGATGGGATATAATATATTGTACATGCACACAAAGTTAAGACTAATCTTGCACTAGTTAATGCTAGTCAGATGAAAAGGTTGGTCAATTCTAGTAAGAACTGTGTTAATGCTTGTAAAACCCCAAGAGGATGAAAAAGATGATGCATTTAAAGGGTTTGATCCTAAGCGTAAAACTGAGATGGTCAAAATAGTTTATGCTCATGATGTCTTATTTGAGGAGACAAAGGGGTTGCCACCTAAGAGAGAGATACAACATGAAATCCAGTTGTAGTAGGATGTGCCTCTTCCAAACATTGGCATGTACCATTTATCAATTTTGAAAAATGAAGAAATCAAAAAGCAAGTTCAGGAGTTCGTGGAAAAAGGAGTCATCCATCCTAGTACATCTCCTTGTGGTTCTCCAATTGTGTTGGTTCCAAAGAAAGATGGATCTTGAAGAATTTGCATCAACTATCGAGCCTTGAACAAGATAATGGTAAATAACAGGTATCCCCTTCCCTAAATTGATGATTTACTTGATCAATTAAAACATGTAGTTTATTTCACTAAGTTAGACTTGCGTAGCGGATATCATCCGATAAGAATTGCAGAAGATGACATTTGGAAAACTTCATTTAAGACAAAACAGGGACTTTACGAGTGGTTGGTCATGCCTTTCGGGCTTTGTCATGCCCCAACTACATTTATGAGAGTCATGAATGATGTCTTTCGCCCTTTTATTGATGATTTTGTCATAGTCTATTTAGATGATATTCTTGTATTCAGTCGAACTTGGGATGATCATGTAATTCATGTAAAGAAAGTTTTTGATGTTTTGAGAAAAGAAAAACTCTATGTAAAGATGTCTAAGTGTGAATTTGCAAAGACATCTCTAGTGTACTTAGGCTATGTTGTAGGGAATGGTCAATTGAAAGTAGGCCCTGTGAAGGTCGAAGCTATTGTAAACTAGCCTAAGCCAAGTACTGTAACAGAAGTCAGAAGTTTCTTAGGTGCAGTCCACTACTAGAGGAAGTTCATTGCAAACTTCTCCTACATTGCATCACCATTGCACACATTGACCAGTATGAAGACAAATTTTCAGTGGGGAGGTCCACAACAGAAGGCCTTCAACACTTTGAAGGAAAAGTTGAGCACAACACCAATTCTAGCTTTACCAAATTTACACCAACCATTCGAGATCAAAACATATGCAAGTGGATTTTCCATGGGAGCAATGCTAATGCAAGGAGGTAAACCAATCTCCTACCACTCTGAGACTTTTTCAGGTGCAATTATTAACTATCCTACTTATGATAAGGAACTCTATGCTTTAGTTCAAAGTGTTAAAAAATGGAAACATTACATAATGGGGAAAGAAACTGTAATCCACATTGATCACCAGCCACTACAATACTTGCACTCACAGTCTAAACTGCGACAAAGTAGGCACTTTAGGTGGATGGGTTTTCTACAACAGTTTCATTTGGTAATTAAGTACAAAAAAGGTGCCCATAACAAAGTAGCAGATATTCTTTCTAGGCCTCCTATTATGAACTCATTGATTATCCTTAAAGGTAGTTCCATGGTGCATGAAATCTTTAAAGAACAGTATGCTAATGATGAAAAATTTAAGGATATTTATTCAGCTCTAATTGCAGGCAAACAGATAGGAGAGAAAGATTACTATGTGTAGGATAAACTCTTGTATCAATTGGGCAAGTTATGTGTTTTGAAAGATGAACAAGCACATGTAATTTATGAAGCTCACACCTCTTTGATTACAGGACATTTTGGGGTAAGTAAAACAATTACTCAATTGCATCTAAATATTGTTACTGGCCTAAAATGCAAGAAACTGTCACCAAATACATTAAGGGTTGTATTATGTATGCAACTAGTAATCCAAGTAACATAAAAATGGGGTTGTACACACCATTACCTATTCCATCCCATCCATGGGAAAGTGTGTATGGATTTTTTTGGGGGTTTACCTTTGTCTAGGAAGGGTCATGACTATCTTTATGTAGTAGTTGATCGGTTCAATGAGATGTGTATCTTAATGCCATGTAAAAAACAAGTCACTGCTAAACTGACAGCTCAAATGTACTTCCAATTTGTAGGGGTTCATTTTGGGTTACCTACTTCTATTGTATCGGATCGAGATTCTCGATTCCTAGGGGAATTTTAGTCAGCCTTGTGGGAACTCATGGACACCAGGCTGAAGAAAAGTACAACCTTCCATCCACATACCAACGGACAGACAGAGGTAGTAAACATGACAGTTGTGCATCTGCTTGGAGGTTACTGTAGCAAACATCCCAAGTTGTGGGATGAGAGCCTTCATTATGTGCAGCATGCTTACAACTATGCAACACACTCTTCTACAAAGAGGTCTCCTTTTGAGACTTGTTTCAGTTATGTGCCCAAAACTCTGATGGATTTTTCTTTTGGGAAGGATGATGTTGAATATGGATGCAATGATTCAAAGAAGGCTTTAAAGTTCATCTAGAAAGTTCAAGCAATTCATTAGGAAGTGGAAGCACAATTGGAGAAGAGTCAAGCCAAATACAAGGCTCGACATGATAAGCATCGCAGTGATCACCATTTTCATGTTGGAGATCGTGTTTGGTTACATATCAGCAAGGAAAGAATGCAAAGTGAAGGAAGGAAGCTCACTTTCCAATTTGGTATGGTCCCTTTGAGATCTTGGAAAAGATTAGAACCAACATCTTCCACCTTAATCTTCCTCCATACATGCATATATCTATTTAGTTATCAATGTTAAGAATTTGAAGTTGTATGAGCCTCCAATGATACTGGATGAAGAAACAACCATTCAAGTTCCATCAGTTGATGATCTTTTACCAAAATACATGTCAGAGTTGTCTGAAGACATCATCCTAGACAGGAAAACCAGGACTTCATGAAGGGGAGTAATTGAGTACCTCAGAATGGGACTTAAGGGGATGAATCCAAGCAAGGAAAAATTGATGGAGATTGGTAAAGTGAGGGAACTTTACCCTCACTAACTTTCTAAGTAATCAATCTTTCAGAGGTCCAAAAGCTCTCCAGTGGGGTGGACTGATCCAGAGGATCTTCACCAAAAATTGAAGTTTCTCTTTTTTTCTTCAGAAATGGCATCATCAAGAAGTGGTCAAAATTTTGACTCCAACGCAACTCGAACGAGGTCAAACAGAGCTACGAAGCCCAAGATATGCTTAGTCAAACCTTGGTCAACCCTTGAGCCATGTTAGAGAAAAAAAGGGTGAAATTTTGACATTTTCAAAAGTGGTCAAAGTCAACACCGTCGTGAAGAGCTCATCGAGAGCTTTCTAATGACGTTCATTTTGTGCCAATCGGAGTCTATTTGCCCAAGTTACGAGCAATCAAAGGTCTTGTGGAGAAGGTTGACTTTTACTGTATGGATGTTGACATTAGCATGTTGACGTGGCATTCCGTATGGTATGAATAGTGACTTAGACCACCTAGAAATTAACGCGTGGCATTTGCATCAACTTGTATGGACCAATCATCAAAGGACACGTGGCACCCGTACACTTCGTTATCAGCCACGTCATCGTCCACATCGACATCCCTATCAACGGACATGTCAACATCATCATCAAATGGTATCATGACACATGGCACCCTCCTAGTGCGACACATGGCACTTGCCCCATTGTCTCCCTCCACTGGTCAGTAGTTTGAATAAGAAGGGTATGTGGGGGGATTCGATCCCCCCACCTATGATTTGCGAAACCTCCATGTGGCCAGTACACCAAACCATTGACCCTTTACCATATATAGCGACAAGTGTATTTTGTTAAAAATGTAGTTGGGTTCATTGAAAATTTGAAGCCAGGGTTTGGAACCCCAAACCGGCAGGTTGCCAAAACAACTATCGACCATTGCACCATGCAACAAGTTTGAAGTATATTTAGAGGTCGATGGGTTTTGTTAAAATGCAAGAACCGATAATACCCAATTTTAAAACAAGGACCCTCCAAATTTTAAAACAATAATCCCTTTTAAGGATTAGCTATAATTTATTGAAACAAGAAAAGCCTAAAATACAAAATTTGAAGGGCTCTAATAATTTGTAAGATTTTATGGGGAGATTTTTCAAGTATATTTACTATGTAAGGGGGATTTTTATGTGAAAATGGGAGATGGGAAAATATTGTAAAATCATTTGGTTGGAAACTAAATTGAGTAAATTTTTGATATAAAAAAGGGGGCTTTAGAAGCTTAAGGGGTCACGGAGGACATTCAAGTGTTGGAGACTGAAGATAATTTTGGAGAGACAAATTGTTGATCCTGTATGTCGGAGGAATGTTGGAATTTCATCGTGCTTGAAGGAAAAAGCTTATAGACAATTGTAATGCCAAATTTCTGAAGATTTTCTTAGATCCGTTAATCAGATCAGCTGGTGCCTACTTCCATTTGTAAAATCATTTGATCAATTGAATAAAGTGGTATCAACTTGCTTTCATTGATTTATATCATAAGTTGGTGTTGAAAAGGTTTAAGATTGTTGAAAAATTGAAAATTAAAAAATTGTATTGATTTATTGATTCACCCCCCCTCTCAGTAAATCTTTTGTGCTCTTCAATTGGTATCAGAGCAAGGTCCTTCTTGAAAGCCTAAATTCTTGAAGGAGATCCTTAAGAGAACATATGGAAAATCATAACAACACAGTGAAAACACCCATCTGTGATGGGACTAATTATGGATTTTGGAGTATGAAAATGGAAGCATATTTGAATGCACTTGGATTTGATGTGCGGCAATCTATTGTTGATGGGTATACACCTCCAACAACTCCTCCAACCGATCAAGTCAGGAAAAAGAGAAGTGAGAACAATGCCAAAGCCAAGCATGCTCTTCTTTGCAACCTAACAAATTTTGAATTCACAAAAGTAATGTGTCACAAATTAGCAAAAGAGATATGGGTCAAGCTTCAAAACATCTATGAAGGAGATGAAAAAGTAAAGAAGGCAAAGTTGCAAACTCATCGAAGGAAGTTGGAAACTCTCAAGATGAATTATGATGAAGATATTGCTTCATACTTTCTTCGTGTTGATGAAACGATAAACATCATGAGAGGACTTGGTGAAGAAATTTATGATGCTTTTATTGTTGATAAAATTCTAAGATCTCTATCTACAAGGTTTGAGGCCAAGGTTGCAGCATTGGAAGAATTAACAAACTTGGATCAGTTGTCAAAAGATGAATTACATGGGATCCTTATTGCCTATGAGATGAGGATTGGAGGAAGATCACCACAAAAGGAAGTCTCATTCAAAGCATCCAAAAAGGGCAAGAGCAAACATGAAGAAGAAAGTGAAAAATCAAGTGATGAAGCAGAAGCTTACTTCATGGGAAAACTTAAGAAAGAAAAAGGAAAATAGAAAGGAAAATTCCCCTTTAAATGCTTCAATTGTGGAAAAGTTGGACATTATGCCTCAAAATTTCCTCAAGATGAGAGCAATTCTAGTGAAGAAGAAAAAGAGATCAACAACAAGAAAAAGGGAACGAAGAATTTCAAATCCAACTCAAAGAAGAAGTCTAAAAAACACAAAAAAAAATTGTATTCAAAGAAAGAGAGCAACACCTCTAAAGAACAAAGTGAAGATTGCTCAAGCAATGGTGAAGAAAAAATATTGTTCATGGCTGAATATGTAGAACAAGATGTTGATCAAGAATGTGATGAAGAAGAGGAAATTGATCAAGATTGCAATGAAGAAGAGGAAGTGGATCTTAAGGAAGAACTGCACTATGCATACAAGAAAAATGAAGAATTAAAAAAGGAGGCTGCCAAGAACAAAATGAAGATCAAAGAAATGACAAAAGACTTGGAGAATTCAAGAAAAACTATTGAAGATTTGAGGGCTCTAATCATGGAAGTTGAAAGAAGTGAAGGAGAAATGAAGATGAAACTCAATTCAAAAGAGATGGAATGTGACAAGCTGGAGCAAGAAATAGCAATGCTAAAGATGGAATTTGAGAAGAACTACACGCAAAGGTTGATGAAGACTTCATCAAGTTAAATGAGCTCATGAAGGCTCAAAAATTCTTTCAAAACAAAACAGGGGGCAGTTTTGAAGGACAGTCCAAGAAGTTTGCTAACTCCAAAGAAGAAACTAAGACCTTCTCAAAGCAGGCCGAAGGAGATTGGATAAGTGTTGATCCTAAAAGAAGATTAAATACTAGGCACTTCTCTGCATTTAATGGCTATTGTTTTCTTTGTAACAAGTTTGGCCACAAATCCTTAAATTGTAAGAATAAAGCAAAAAATATTTCTAGCTACATTAGGAGAGATTATAATCCTTTCACACCCTTAATGGACTTTAATAGCATATGCTACAATTTTAATAACTTTAGGCACAAGGCACAAGCTTGTAGGAAAGTTTTTTAATGATTCTCCAAAGCAAAACAAGAAAGATAAGTCCATTAAAAGGAAAGAAATGCCTATCAAAGTGTGGAGGAAGGAGATATCCATATTCATTTGAAAACAACCTTACATGCTGAAAGTAAGGAGGATAGATGGTACATTGACAATGGGTGCTCAAAGCACATGATAGGTGACAAGAGCACATTCATCTCCCTTGAACCAACTGATGAAGGAATGGTAAAATTTGGTGATAACACAAGAAAAGAGATAAAAGGAAAAGGAATACTTAGTCTAGATAATGGGAGAACAAAAACAAAATTTATTTTTTATGTTAAGGGCCTAAAAGAAAATTTACTAAGTGTTAGTCAACTTTGTGATCAAGGGCATAGTATCACATTTTATTCTAAAACATGTGAAATCAAGAAAGATGGAAAATTAATTGCACAAGCTAAAAGAAAACACAATTTGTATGTTCTAAAGGAGATAAGTTGTGAAAGTTGCAACTTAGTACAAGAGGATGAAAGATAGTTGTGGCACAAAAGGCTAGGCCACCTCAACTTTGATAATATTGTCATAGTTAGTAAATCAAATGTTGTGAGAGATATGCCAAGAATAACAAAACCTTCTAACATCATTTGTAAAGAGTGTCAACTTGGAAAGAAAACAAGCTCAAGTTTCAAGCCTAAGGAGAACTCTTCATCAAAGCCATTGGAACTCATACATACTAATATTTGTGGGCCAACCAAAACCAAGAGTATGAATGGAGAAAGATATTTTATGTTGTTGATTAATGACTTCTCAAGAATGACTTGGGTTACGTTCTTGAAGGAAAATTTTGAAGCCTTTGAGAAATTCAAAGCTTTCAAAGAGTTGGTTGAAAATGAAGCAAATACAAAGTTAAAATTCCTTAGATTAGATTGTGGAGGTGAATTCACATCAAATGAATTTGAAAATTTCTGCATAGAGCATGGAATTAAGAGACAATTTTTTGCAGGAAGAACCCCTCAACAAAATGGGGTTGTAGAAAGAAAGAATGGAATGGTTCAAGAGATGGCAAGAGCAATACTAAATGAGTCAAAGATAGTAGATTCCTTTTGGAAGGAAGTAATTCATACAACATTTTACATCTTGAATCATGCACAAATAAGAGTGAACAATGATAAGACACCTTATGAACTTTGGAAAGGGAGACCAGTAACTGTCAAATATTTCAAGATCTTTGGAAGCACTTGCTACATTAGAAGGGATGAAGAATATTTGAGAAAATTTGACACAAGAGAAAATGAGGGAATCTTTCTTGGCTATTCATCAAAGAGTAAGGCGTACAAATGCTATAATGAAAGAACTCACAAAATTGTTGAAAGTGCCAATGTAAGGGTTGATGAAGGAAAGCAATTCAAAGAATTCGGACAAAGCTATCATTATGTTCAAACCATGAGTGATGAAGACAAAGAAGATGAGAACTCCAAAGAGGATAAAAAGGAGGAAGAGACAAAAGAAGAAGAATCTCCACAAAAGACTCCCATGAAGACACCAAAGACACCTTCCAAGTTTGTGCAAAAGAACCATCCTGAAGAATTGATTCTTCAAGATAGATGTAGATCTACAAGGAAAATGATAAATTAAAATGAATATTGTCATGGAGCACTTCTATCCCAAGTTGAGCCCAAAACCTTTGAAGAAGCAAGCAAAGACAAATGTTGGATTGGAGCAATGAATGAAGAATTGGATCAAATAGAGAAAAATGAAACTTGGGAACTTGTCACAAGACCAAAAGATAAAAATTTAATTGGCACAAAATGGGTCTTTAGGAACAAGCTAAATGAAGATGGTCAAGTCACAAGGAACAAAGCAAGATTAGTGTGCAATGGCTATGCTCAAGTTGAACGAGTGGACATTGAAGAAACATTTGCACCAGTTGCAAGGATTGAAGCAATTAGAATGTTTCTAGCCTATGCAAGTCACAAGAAATTTAAGGTATATCAACTGGACGTCAAATATGCTTTTCTCAATGGAAATCTAGAAGAGGAGGTCTATATTGAACAACCTAAAGGTTTCCTACTATTAGAAGACAAGGATTATTTGTGCAAATTGAAGAAAGCTCTCTATGGGCTCAAACAAGCCCCAAGAGCCTAGTATTCTAGACTTGACAAGTATCTCAAAGAGAAAGGATTCAAAAGATGAGATGTAGACAACAATATATACATCAAAGAAGAGGATGGACATTTATTGATTATGGTGGTGTATGTAGATGACATCATTTTTGGTGGAGACAGAGACAAAATGTGTAAAAAAATTTCCTCATGTATGAAAAAAGAGTTTGTGATGTCAATGTTGGGAGAACTATCTTTCTTCCTTGGGCTACAAATTTTACAATCTAGCAAAGGAATTTCATCTCCCAAGCCAAATATGTGAAGGAAATGTTAAAGAAGTTTAGGATGGAAGATTGCAATCCTGTGAGTACTCCCATTGTTACAGGTTACAAGTTAAGCAAAGAAGATGAATCCCAAGAAGTGAATCAAACACTTTATAGATCAATGATTGGGAGTTTGTTATACCTAACTACTACAAGACCAGACATAATGCAAGTTGTTGGAGTGGTGGCCAGATTCAAACAACACCAAAAGAAACACATGTTCATTCAGTAAAACGAATATTCAAGTATTTGAAAGGCACTATGGAATATGGTCTATGGTACCCTAGCAACAAAGATTTCACTCTTGAAGCATTCATAGATGTTGATTCGGTAGGAAATGTGGATGATAGAAAAAGTACAAGTGGAGGAGCCTTCTTTCTTGGAGGGGAGTTTGAGATGTCAATGTTGGGAGAACTATCTTTCTTCCTTGGGCTACAAATTTCACAATCTAGCAAAGGAATTTTCATCTCCCAAGCCAAATATGTGAAGGAAATGTTAAAGAAGTTTAGGATGGAAGATTGCAATCCTGTGAGTACTCCCATGGTTATAGGTTGCAAGTTAAGCAAAGAAGATGAATCCTAAGAAGTGAATCAAACACTTTATATATCAATGATTGGGAGTTTGTTGTACCTAACTAGTACAAGACCAGACATAATGCAAGTTGTTGGAGTGGTGGCCAAATTTCAAACAACACCAAGAGAAACACATGTTCATGCAGTAAAATGAATATTCAAGTATTTGAAAGGCACTATGGAATATGGTCTATGGTACCCTAGCTACAAAGATTTCACTCTTGAAGCAATAATAGATGTTGATTGGGTAGGCAATGTGGATGATGGAAAAAGTACAAGTGGAGGAGCCTTCTTTCTTGGAGGGAATTTAGTATCTTGGATGAGAAAAGAACAAGAATCAATCCCTTTATCTACAACATAAGTTGAATATATAGCAACAACAACATGTTGCACTCAACTTTTGTGGATGAGGCAAACTTTAAAAGACATTAAGGTGGAATACAATCATCCTTGCACTCTCTTTTGTGACAACACTAGTGCAATCAATATCTCCAAGAATCATGTGATGCACTCAAGAACCAAGCATATACCCATTAAGTATCACTTTTTAAGAGAGCAAGTAGCAGAAGAACAAATGTGTTTAGAATATGTTGCTACAAAAGAGAAAATCATTGATATATTCACCAAACCATTACCAAGAGATGCATTTGAGTATCTAAGGGACAAGTTGGGAGTTGTCCCACATCCATCAAATTAATTGGTGGAAGCATACATTCAGGGGGAGCTATGCATAGTATCTTATAGCTCCATGGAACAAAAAGAGATTAAAACATTGTTAGAAGACCCCTTGCCATTGATTTCAAAGGGGGAGAAATTGGACTCAGGGGGAGCAGTAAGAAGATGATCGAGGTTGCCATTGAAGAGGTTGCCATCAATGACAAAAGGGGAGATTGTTAGAAGAATTTTCATTGATGTCAAGACTTGATCAAGCTATTAAATTGAACAATTAATTGTTGAGTATGAATGAAGGGAAATCTATAGATTGAATCAATCTATGTTGAAGATTAGATTGAAAGTAAACATCAAATAAATTTGAAGAAAGGAGTGTAGACAAATAAAAATTGAATCTACATTATTTTTATTTGAAGCTACATTATTTTGATTTTTCATATCGACATTGTCTAAACAAATGTTGTGTAGATCAACATTGTCATAACAAAGGATGTGTTTATCCTTAGCTACATAATAAACCTTCAGAAGGAGTGCGACTATAAATTGATTAG